>OMNM01041634.1:2334-15909 GCA_900302745.1 Parablennius parvicornis
TATGTTTGCGCAGAGAGGCAATTTCTTGAATTCATCTTGAAATTAATGCACCAGTGTAAGACATGACGCCCTTTAATAATTCCACTGTTAGTTGGATTTTTTTCTTAACTTCAATTCATGTGTTTAATATAAAGTAAAGTTGTAGTTTATATCAAACATTTAGTATAAAGACGTGTAGCAGAGTTTGAATGTAAATAAGTGCGTACATACCCGGATTGGGGTCCTGGAACTCGTGGAAAGAAGTTTTGGAGCTGCCATTCTTTGGTTGCAATTTTTCCACTTCAGAACAATGAAACTACTTTTTAGTGTTAGTTGCATTCAAAGTCCCAAACTTACAGCTGGCATCCGAGATGTTCCCCACAACTGCGAGTAAAGTGGGATTCAATGTTTCACCCAGGGCCACTTCGACACCCAGACATCATAGGATTTAACAATAACCCACTCCATCACCTGAGCCGACAGGATGTATTGCAGATATTGTTATCCATTAACATTATTTTACAAAGTGTAAACAAGCCTCATATTCTGGTTGAATTGAACAGAACATGTTTGAACAAACATCAGTTTCATCGCTTCACCCAGAGTGAACTTATATGACCTTACGCATGGGAAAACATCCAAATGAACGCTGAGAAATGCACACTAACAACATGTTGGCAGTTTTTAATAAACAAATGAATATAATTCTAATATTGAGTGGGAGTTGACTTCATGTAAAGTCGTGTGGAAATCAAACAGTAGACACATGAGCAGTATTAAAGCTCTTCAAGTTTGGGTCATTAAGAAATAAGTTGCATACACATACTTGCTAATAAGGTCAGTGAAAGTGACCAGTATGTGTGTCTCGAAATATCAGTGAATATCTAATGGTGCTTATAAACATCTTCACATGCTTGTGTTTAGTGTTTCCTGACAGTTTAGCAGAATTTAGCTGCATGTTTCATACATCTTCCTTCTCCAGCACATCTCAGTCTAAATAATGTCTCTTCTCTGAGCTGCAAAAAGCTGAATAATCAACAGCTAATCACAGTGCATTGAGTGTGTGGTGGGTAACATCAAGAAATATGCAGAATTCAGCTCTTCTTTACCTGTGGTGTCAAATACAATTTAGTTCAGGGGACACAAACAGTCCAATTTCATCTTGACTGAGGCTGACCGGTAAAATATTGTCATTATAACCCTTAAATTTAAACTTTAAAGGTGTTTTTGTTCTTGTAGCCTTAGTCTACATGATAAAAAAAAAATTCTATATTTACACAAAACTAAAGAATTACTGTTTTTTGATTTTGTTGTTGAATAACGTGCCATGATTCACATTAGTCATGAAAACATTCCAGCTGATTATCAAATCTGAACAATGCTGAACCTATATTTTCCAGGACTTCAGGCACACTATTGTATCTAAACTCTATGCAAACAGATGAGGATGAAATCTGACACTGGACAGTGTGGAAATATTGAAGCACCACTGATGCAATGTTGTCCTCAGAGACCAGACAGAAGAGTGTCACAATCATCGGTCCTGCAGGTTATAAAAGCAGGAATCAAAGTCGAAGCTGATGTACTGTCAGTATTGATGCTCTTACAATGATTAAATGCTTTTTTTTCCTTTTATTTTTTTTCGTACTGTACCTAACATAAAGCTCAAAGCTGAATTATGGGTCAAATATCCTGCAGAGAATTTCTACTTCCAAACAGGGACTCAAAGATATGAATTGAAAAGTTTAAAACTCTGTAGTTCTGGTCCAAAGACCTGAGGTTTGTCTTGGTTGAGTTGTGGAAAGTTATTTTGGACCCAAATTTGTTTGGCTAAGACACATTGAACAAGTGCATACATTTGCTCTGGGTCATCAGGAGATCCTAAACACCATGTTTACATTATGTTTTCGTCTCTTTTTTCAAACAGAAATGAGAAGCAGAAGGTTTATACAGTTTCACAATACGAATATAGATATGTGTCCACTCCTTCCTTTTTTTTTCTCCTTCTTGAGTTGAGAGCTCCAGTTGAGGGGGTTGTTTAAAAACGTTGTTATCAGTCTCTTTATTCAGGTTTAAGCAACAATATGAAGCTGTCGCAGTTTTCTTTTCACTGAAGAAGACAGAAAAACATGCTGACTATTGTTCTCTGGTCTTATCAGATGGTTACTCCACCATTGACCAGCGGGATAAGGACTGCAAATACAAGACAGTGGACAACTCGGTGGACCTGACAGAACGGGAGCCATTAAAGGTACGGGCAGCGCTCTGGTGTCCTCAGGGATGAAATAATGAAGTGTCACTGAAATGTTATCACTTGCCCTCTCTCTCTCTCTGTTTCCCTCTCTTTTCATGTTTTCTGTGGTGGCCCTCATTAGACGCTCTTAATCCTATTGATTCTTTAAAAGAGGTTGGAAGTTGTCGGTCTTTGAAATGTCGCCGCCACAGCTCAGCTCTGTGGACAGCCTCAGATCTGTGAGCCACCAGTTAATCGAGGGTAGGCTTTCTGGAGCTTGTGAAGTAATTAATCTGAGACTGATTAAAGGAACCGCCAACAAGTGCTCCTCAAGGAGACGACCCTCTCCGTGGCAATGAACAGACCGCCGCTTTTCAAAACGGCCGCTGGCTGAATAGACAGACGTTCCCCGCTGCAGAGTTTATTGTCAAGCTGATCAACCATCCAGCCTCAAAGCAGAATCTCAGGAAAGTCACCTCAGAGGATCCCTGGGATGACTCTTTTTGTTGTTTATTTTACATTCACTTTACTACTAGATGTATCAAATTTGTCCTCCGGGACTCTAAAATGAACAAAATAAAGAGTCCGTTAAGTCACTTTAGGATGTCTCCTCAGGTGTGTGATCATACATCTTCTCTTTAGTGCTTGATAAAACTCACCCTTAAGATAATTCACCAGCCGGATGTCAAGTTTGTGGGAGGAATAACAGTCCAGTGTGTGGTCTGCACATGGGTGCTTTCTGTCTGCATGCTAATAAACTGTTTGTATGCGTTACAGCAAAATAAATCTGAGGCGCTCATATTTTCATTTACATTAATAAAGATAAAACATAAATACCAGAATTGTATTTATAAAGTTGTACTGCTAATGTGGAAGAAGCTCACAAGTCTTGAAATTATTAACTTGACTGAAAAAGCAATAAGCGAAATTGCCAAAATATGTCCTGAGATGTACAAAAAATCCATCCATCCATTCTCTACCACTTATCCGGGGCCGGGTCGTGGAGGCAGCAGTCTTAGTAGAGATGCCCAGACTTCTCTCGCCCCAGACACTTCCTCCAGCTCTTCCGGTGGGACCCCAAGGCGTTCCCAGGCCAGCCGAGAGACATAGTCTCTCCAGCGTATCCTAGGTCTACCCCGAGGCCTCCTGCCAGAGGGACATGCTCAGAACACCTCCCTGGGGAGGCGTCCGGGAGGCATCTGAAACAGATTCCCGAGCCATCTCAGCTGGCTCCTCTCAATGTGGAGGAGCAGTGGCTCTAGTCCGAGCTCCTCCCTGGTGACTGAGCTCCGCACCCTATCTTTGAGGGTGCTCCCAGTCACCCTACGGAGGAAACTCATTTCAGCCGCTTGTATCTGGGATCTCGTTCTTTCTGTCATGACCCAGAGCTCATGACCATAGGTGAGGGTAGGAACGAAGATCAACCGATAAACTGAGAGCTTCGTCTTCCGGCTCAGCTCCTTCTTAACCACAACGGCCGCACGACTGCAGACGCTGTGCCGATCCGCCTGTCAATCTCATGCTCCATCTTCCCCTCAATCGTGAACAAGACCCCGAGATACTTGAACTCCTCCACTTGGGGCAAGGGCACTCCACCGACCCGAAGGGGGCAAGCCACCTTTTTCTGGTCGAGAACCATGGCCTCGGATTAAGAGGTGCTGATCCTCATCCCAGTCGCTTCACACTCGGCTGCAAACCGTGCCAGTGCACGCTGAAGGTGTTGGTTCGATGAAGCCAACAGAACCACATCATATCGTACAAAAAATCTAATTTTTAAATTACATTAGTAATTTTATAACACATAATGCCTTTAAATTTTGTTGCGTTAATTCTATACTTGTCAGTGAGAATGCAAAAGCTTAGTCAGAAACGGAATAATAATCCAATCCAATCCAATTTTATTTGTATGATACAACAGCCGAGGTTGACCAAGGTGCTTTACAGTTTTTAAAAGTAATAAATAAAACAAACAGTGAATAAAAAAATAATCCAAACAGCTTTATGCAAATGGCTTCCATGTGGGAACTTTTTGAAAATGCTCCGTCTCCATGAAAACCGAACATTTCTGAAACACTGCTTCTGTGTATGCGCACTACGATCACAATAAATAATTCTGCGCATGCACGAAGGAATCCAATCATAACAATGAAAGCAGTGTGTGCTGTTCCCTCTTGAATTTGGGAAAACTTCTCCAATAAAGTACATCTACCACACTATCCTCTGGATCACATGTTAAGGAACACCTTATTTCTTTAAAAAAAATGATACTAAGCGGACCAATACAACAAAGAAAGACCATTTAAAGGAGTTTTATTGTTTACATTGTGCTGTTCTCTGCGTGCGTACGTAGTTGGTCTCACTACATAAAAACACCACTCACAAATAGCCCAACATGGAAACTACATAGTTTTCAGCGTTTCTGCAGTTTCCTTGTGAAGAGCCATCATTAACAAAATGTCCAAACTTTTATGAATCAAAAATGCTAAAATTATGCATTGTCAAGTGAAACGTTGTCGTGGAAACAGGGCCTGAATGTCAAAAGCTGTCAGAAAAAAAGCAGAGTACAGATACTTTGTTTCTTTTGGATCATCACCTAATTGACCTAATATCAAGTATATTAAGTTACAGATGACAGTATAAGTCCTCTAGTTGATGTCTTTCTTTTTAACACTCTTATTTTCTCTATGTAGAGGTGCTACAAATTTTGCTTTTCTATTGTGACATTTGCAGAATATACCATTCAGGTTGAATATCTTATGAATGTCTTTTATCGACGTCACCACATCAAATCGAAATATAGAATCACTCAGTAAAAAAAGCATCGTTTTAATATTCTCCTAGTGTTTTCTATTTTCTCAGCTGACTGTTACTTTCACCAATATCTTTCTTGACACTTCCATCGTGTTGTTTTAAGTAATCTAAGTTTTGTTTGAGTCTGTAGATTGTGTGTTGTGTGTAGATTTTGAAACTTTCAAGTTACTAAGGTGAAATAAACAGGAAAATACAGCAGCTTAAACAGTTTACTTTGGTTGGCAAGCATAGTTCATCATATTTGGGCTAAACGCTAAAGCAGCTCAGGCACTCGGTACACCGTTGGCGTCCTGAAAGGGCTTCTGCTTTAACCCGCTCAGAAGCTCCAGACAGCAGTAATCACAACAAACACTCCTGTTTGTCTTCAGAGTGTACAGGCCTTCCAGCATTAGTCCAAAGCTGTCTGCTAAGTCTGCCGTCTGCACTTCCCAGAGGTGTTGCGCCCGCTTCCAATGGCTGTTGAAGCTGCTCTCTCCTTCTTTCATTTGCATGTTTTGTAATCACTCTGACTTCTTTCCAAGCTCTCCTTAAGGCAGGGAACTAACACCGGCTTCTCTGATCCTGGATGCATGTGTCTGCGAGTGGGAGTGTATATGTGAAATGTACTGACCTCTTTTTGTTTTACTATGTGTTTGTTTTTTGTTTTTAAACCCATCCTCCTGTGGCTACAGAATGACACAAATAGGAAACACTATATCAGGAGTAACAGGCCTGCGGTCAGTCTGGTGGACGCTTGCGATGTTAAGCCTCAGCCTGTTGACTCCTGGGTCTAAATGCATGCATGGTAGGTCTGGAAAAAAAAGCACAAATAAAAGCAACTACTTGCACTTTATTGTTTGATTTGTAGCATGTTCTTTCATCCCTGTTGTTTGTTCACACTTTCTGCCTGTTTTCCTCTCACTTTCATACTGTGCTGCGTAAACCTGCTACCACCTTGCACCCATGAGCAGCTTAGCTGGAGAAGTCACGTTCTCGTTCTTTTCATGGAAACTTTAGTCATTCATCTTTTTAGCTGATAGTTAACGGAGTTCCCCTATTTTTTTCCAAAGCTTCACAACTCCACTCCTCAAATTTGTCGTTAAACCATATCAGAAGCTGAAGTAACGGTCAGCTGCGACATCCTGATTGCAGGATGATCAGGAGCAGCTTTGTCTGAGAGCCAGCGTGACTTCTCTGTGCTGTAATACATGTAGAAAGTAGACAGACTTCAGTCTCTGTTTGCAATTCAGCACCACCTGTCTCATTGAAATGTACGCCTCGCCTCACTCGCTACTTCCCTTGACAGCCTTTGCTGAAATTGGTGGCAAATGATGAAGGGGAATCATTCTTCTGCATTCTGGAGAGCTCCTCCAGGGACTTGGGTTATCCCTAATGAAAAGCAGCAGGAAGAAAGGAAAAAAAAAGATATACACATAAGCTCACAGTCTATTCTGTGTGTGCTGGAAACACACACACATATACACACATGCACACTGACACACACAGACACGGTTTCCGAGGTCAAAACCAGATGATCTCAGATAAATAATCCATGAAAGATGATGATTGAAGCTGGCAAATATAATGTGTGTGAATATACATAAATTCACATGTTATCGACTTGCACATGAGAAGTCTAATGTAAGTAAGGATGAGTGGATGAACAAGATGACTTGGATGTTTTTTGCTCCCAATCTTGATATGAGTGATTTTGGGGATGCTTACTTTATAACATATTTGCAGGTGTGAGGTATAAAAAGAAGGCTAATATGCTTTTAGAGAATGAATTTCAGTAGAATGCTAATTTGAAACCACTAAAAGCTATATCGAAATAAATGTGACAAATGTCTTTTTATAGCGTCCATGCTTCCTACCCGATAAACTGTCGTTGTGAAACACTTCACTAGAAAAAGTGATGAATGTCCCTAAGTCTTCACATATTTATTTAATGGTGGCTTAAGATTTTAATGTAAAGTTTAGTGGTTAGAAGTGAGGTTTTTGCCCTCAACTACTGGGGTTGTATTGTTAAAACGTGATCGGATATCAGCAACCAGTGAGGGAAGCAACTGCAAGGCACTTTCTCTCATTAGCAGTCGTTTGCACGATACTGATCCACCATTACTGGTTTCTGTAAGCAAGCTGATCTGGGTGAGCTTCCATCAGTGTCATTGTCCTGTCTGCAGCATTTATCTCCTCCCGCGTCATCTCGCTGCTCTGCTCACGTCAAATCTTCCAGCCTTCCTCATCGTCATCCTCATATCTCAGCCGTCTTCATCAGTGACCATTCGGTCGTCTCATTTCCATCCATTGTGCTCTTGTACGAGATACCCCACACGCTGTAGTGACTCATGGGAGATGAAGTGATGTGATTTGTGGTAGCCATTGAAATTTATGCCACTTAAGTGTGAAACAGCTACAGGTAATGTGAGAGATAATCGTCAGGTAAGTCGTTTCCACTTCATTTAGCACATGCAGGATTTCATCCATCACATCGAGCATCTGTTTCTCCGTCTCTCGCCTCCATTTACCATCTGGACCGAATGACTGTGGCACTGACAGCGATGGCATTGTTCAAGTACTGTGATAATAAGAGAGCTGACTGTTGTAAACTCTGATGTGAAAGCAGCAGCTGGAGAGTTTCAGTGCAGATTCACATGCTTCGACAGCAAAGTGTTTTTTGGGTCTTTATTTTTAATATGTAAACAAAGATACATGACTGTTGTCAGCCTTATTCTTTAAATCTCTTCATCATACTTGATTCATCATTCATAATTTTTCTTCAGTGTGAACATGCAGACGTTTTAACTGAAACTCTCCTTCTGCTGTTATTCAAGATGAAATGTTTATCTCTCATATATTTTCTCTTTTGTCCCTGTGCTTCAGGATTGAAGTATCAACAGTGCGACACGCCAACTTGAAGAGGATCTCTCATATCACCACTGCCATTTCACACAGAGCTCATCTTTGGAGTTGGACTTTGTACAGAACAGAGATTAAAAAATAATAATGATGATCACAAGTGACTACCCAGCAGCAACCACCATCCAACCATGCTTTTCAGAGAAAACAAAAAAAGTAAAAAGTGACTACTATTACTACTTTCTCATATCTACATTCCCACTGGACATCATGTGAATTTTACGGTGTTGACTCTAGACAAGAAAGGGACTGAGGCCGGTGCTGTTGAAGGAACGGACATGACGAGTTCGCAAGGTGAAGGAAAGAAAGCTAAAGAAACGTGTTTGAAGGCATCCTGTGGAAGATTTCAATTTTTCTTTTTAAATCTCACCACACATTTTGTGGGTTTTGGAGCTTTTCGCTCTCTGTTAGTTGTCCTCCTTGGTTAATTTGGTGTGAACAGGCTTGGACGGGTGTGTTTGAAGGTCACTGAATGTTTGTTTTTGGTTTGATGGGATGAAAACAGAAAAAAAAAAAGAAAGTGAGGAGAGAAACCGAGCTTAAGAAAAACTGTAGCATAGTGGATAAACTTGTTCCTGGCAGCCTGCTCTCATGAACTTAAAGTCCATTTGGGTTCACTGTGTTTTTTCATTTAAAAAAAAAAAAAAAAAAAAAAGGTGCACTGAGTTGCTTTGAAATCAAAGGTTTTAAACAGGTGATTGATGTCCATTTTTATAACGTGAGGAGTCTGCAAGTTGTGGTCGGGAGAGAAGCAAGTGTCAGATCGACTACATCCGAGGAGGTTTGTTTGCGCATCTCAGAAGTAAAACAAACAAAAGCAACAAAGACTTTGTTTCACTCTGGTGGACATGTGCGGTTCAGATACACGTTGACTTTCACTCAGAGCTCCGGTTGCTTGTGGAACCACTCCAGTGGCATCGCGATGCGCTTTCCAGACTTTCCTGGCTGGTTGCTTTTTATCAACGATGTGTATTAAAGAGGATATAAGGCATTTTGTTTATAAGTGATTCGTGTTTTTGAAAAAGAGAAGCAGAAGATTGTTCTTTTGTTGAAAGGATAGATCTAAAAGCATTTTTTTTTGTTGGATTTTATATAAATGTATATTAGGATCAAATGGAGGAAAAGAAAAATTAAGGAGAGAAAAAATGACAAAAAAACAAACTTCTTAGTTGTATATTAATATCACATTGTTTGGAAAGCACATCTCATTTGATAAAGGCTCATCACGTTTGTAAGCAAGAAATAACCACATAACTTAAATGTGTGTCAGATATTGTCGAGTTACGCCGGCGATCACCTATTTATATTTTGTATTTGTCAAAAGAAGTTACCTAAAAAAAGAAAAAAAAGAGGTTTATCTGCAGTGTTCTTTATAAAAACAGTGAATATGTGTTCCTCTGGCTGCCCCCTTCCATCTGAAAACCCTCCGCAGGTCACGAGATGGACGTGAGGCGGCTTCAAGTCCCCCTTTCATTTTATCGTCGGTTTGCATTCAGACCAAGTTATCACCAACCCTGAGCCATCCTCCACCCGCGCATCTTAAAAAGAAATATTCAGTCGTGAGCATGAAACAAATCTGTACAGATGTTTATATTCTATTCTTTCCAAGTGCCAGTTTCTGTGGTGTCATTTGGATATTTGCGAATTCACTCATGTGCAGGAGGAGCGTACAGGTGGACGATGACTGGATGTGGTTTGAGGCAAATTGTTGCATCACACTGTATAAATTGAACATCGAGTCTGGTCATATAGTATATATATTTTTACAGCGTTATAGGGTGGGTACTGTGGATAATGAGGAAGAAGAGGGATGCAGAGTTCTATTGCCATTGAAGAGTATCCAATCAGAGGTGGGATCATTCATGCGTCATCAGGGCGAACGGCATGTGCCTGCGTTGAATCAGACTTTTTTTTTTCTTTGTGACGTACGTGACTTTATAAAGCTTGCATATTTTACACAGTGTTTACAAAAATGTACGTTGTGGTAAAAATCAATGAACTACAAAAAAAAAAAAACTGTATACATTTTAATTTCAGAGGCTAAAAACTTTATGATACCTAGCATCCCTTTCGTGTGTCCTCAGACGTTTGTGCTTTCATTGGATGAAGACCCACGTGACTGTCTATTACTGACTGCACGATGCAGTGCCACAACCAAAGGATCTGGAGGTGTATTTACATCAGTTCATAAAAGAAGGATTGTGCAGCCTGTTGTACTTTTACAACAACAAATGAACAAAACTTCAAAAAGAGCCACGCAACTGTGCTGTAAAGTAAAAAGATACGGACACACATCGAATCGAGTCCAAACAAACCTACCTGTGTAGATAAAACTGATTGAAGACCGTCAAAATACAGTAACTGTACTACTCAGTAGCAGATGTGTTTGTACCTATCATGTGCCTTAACCTTTTCCATGCTAGATAAGTGTGTTTTATATAACTTTATTCCTCCCCTTCAACTGTCATCTCTCCATTCTCCTCCTTTCTCCCTCTCTCCTGTGTCAACTCCCTCTATTTTCCCTCCACTCAGCTCATCACTCCGTTCATCCCCTGAGCCCTAAGTAGTTTAGACTGTTGGTGGGTTTCTGCCTTGTATTACATTGTATTATAAACTTTTAAAAAGATAGAATCAGTGGAGGGAAAAAATGGTTTGATTTCCTAGAGGAGTAAAGTTGTTGATGCTTTCGTAGCGAGCAGAAGCGATGCCACAGTGACAGAATGTATTATGTTAATTTTACTAATACCCAGAGGCAAATATTACGCTTGTTAAACATAACGGAAAAATACTGGTTTGTAGAGTATAAATTTGGTGTGTTTTCAATAAATCATGCCTGGAAATAAGGTGTTGCTTGACTCTGTATTCTTTGTTTTTATATCCTGCAGTACAGGACCACATAAGGGTGCAGTGGTTAATTTGTCATACAAAGTTGCTTTCACTCATATTAGGATCAGCTCTGATTTATATAAAGAGGTTTAGAAAATACATGATGGCAGCTGGTGATAAATGTCTTCGGTAGAGCTTCTCATTATCATTCAATTTCAGCCAGTTGCGCCCTCTATGGGCCAGCCGCCAGGTTATCAGGAATAGTTCTATAGCTACTGCAGCATTATGTGATATCTATCAGGTGTAATTGGTGAGCTTTTAGTCAAGCACACATGCAAGTGCTACTAGCACATACCACTTTGGTAATTTTTGTGCACAGCATCTTGTGAGAAGCAGTGATTATGGCCAGTTTGCAATCTGCAGACTTGAGTTGGCTGCTCAGAGACCAATCTTATATATCTGTACTGCTCAGATTTTACAGTAAATATGCAAACATTAAACAGGATTATGTTTTAGTGGATTTGGGTGTTGATGATTTCAGATTACAAACCAAGAACTTATTATAATCGGGCCGATGTCCAGAAGAAAACTGTCGAAATTGAAAAGTTGGAGACACTCTGGATGTTCTCCTGCATGAGTTCACTTGGTGTCCAGCACTGCTCATTGCATTTGGATATCTTTGCTTAATAAATGGTAAAATGTATCTTGCTGTCTTGAGACTTTCTAAACAACCAAGTTCAGGATCAAAAGACCGAGAGTAACCAGCAGGCCCAAGGCTGGGTTCCAACATTAAAATTCATCCATCTTTTATTTTGCTCCAGTCCATCAGAGGGAAAACACACAGAATTTCACACACACTTCTATTCACATTCCACAGGGACTCTAAAGTCACCAGCCCAAAATCCACACAGAGAGGTCAACAAGATCAACCTGGACTGGGATCGGGGACCGTCTCATTATGTGGACAAAGTGCCAACCACTGAGCCACAGTGGTTCTTATTCTTAGAATGGTGATGATGTTTAACTTGTACAGTTATTGGTTATAGCTTTAAATTATTTATGGTGTTTTTACTCTTTTTGAGCAACAGTGATGACATAAGCAGCCATAACCCTGCAGCAGACGTGGTAAACTGATGGCCCGCAAACCATATTTTTACATATATCCATTCTGTGTGACCCTGTGAGTCAATTTCCACAAGTCAACCAATTATTGTTTTCACTGGAAAGAAGCTAATTTTAAGATGTATTCCTGTAAATAAAGCTTTATTGTTTGCCTCAGCTGCTGAACAGGACAATAGTGAGGAAAATACCCCAAAAACAGAAGAAGTTGTTGGGAAGGGACAGTTAAGATGATAATGCATCAGTTAAAATGGCGTTGCCATGGTAACAGCCAATTAAAGTGGCAGCATATCTGCCTGTGACGAGTCAATAGAGAGGCCAGAGTTGCTGAAGTTTGTCACTTCTTCTCCAGTCTTCAGACGGTGAACACGGTTTTTTGAGAGCTGCACGAGATAACGAAGAGTTTCAGAGAGTTAATGAATTCAAGTATCATGGAAAACATTCAGAGTGAATACATCTTTCCTTCTGCAACTATGGAGCCAGGCCCTGAGTTTGTTCAGTCACTCGAGGATTTCTTGAAGGAACTGCTGGGAACAGAAGATCCTCCAGCTCTATCCAGAGCTGAGCCAGGCATCCTTCCTTCACCAGACCGAAGTCAGACTGGACAGCATGGTGAGTGGATGAACACAGGAGCAGCTCCTCCAGTGATGGAGGAGTTGAGAACCCTGATGGGTGCTCCACACACTTCACAGCCAGCTCAACACAGGGAGGCAGTGACTGTTCGCCAGGGACAGCAGGATCAGTGGCCTGTGTATAACGTCTCCTCATCTGCAGGCATAGTGAGCCTCCCTGCTGCAAACCCATGTGACGGTATACCAGTGATCAGCCTCCCAGAGGACATCACCAAGAACCTGCAGCCTATTGGATCACTGAATGGAGAAACTGTGTACATGGCCCCTCCTGCTGCATTTCAGAGTATACCCAACAATTATTTGAAAAAGAGAAAGTACGAGGAGTGCCATGACGAAGCGCAGCCATACATCAAAAAGCCACCAAATGCTTTCATGTTGTTTTTGATGGAGCAGAGGTCAATCCTGACGGCTACAAGCAAAACGATTGGAAGTGCGGCCATGAATAAAGTCCTGGGAGAGACATGGAAGTCGTTGTCAAAGGAGCAGAAGGCCAAATATTTTGATGAGGCCAGAAAACAAGCTCAGTTGCATGCTGAGAAATACCCAGAGTGGAGCAACAGTCAGAACTATCGGACAAAAAAAAGGAGGGCCAAAGCTTCAACCAAAGATGACTATGTTTGTCCCATTGTACTGCTACAACCACCAATGCCGTCTTCTCATGTCCCACAACCACCAATGTTGTATTATCACCTTCCACAACTGCCAAGGCCAGCTCCTCACTTTCCACAACCACCAATGGTGTATCAACACCTTCCACAACCACCAATAGCAGCTTCTCACCTTCCACAACCACCAATGGCAGCTCCTCGCCTTCCACAACCACCAATGGCAGCTCCTCACCTTCCACAGCCACCAATGGCAGCTTCTCACCTTCCACAACCACTAATGGCAGCTCTTCACCTTCCGCAACCACCAATGGCAGCTTCTCACCTTCCTCAACCACCAATGGTGGATCCTTTGTCCCACTACTACTGACGCAGTCTTCTCACTCATCAGCAACACCTCCAGATTGGTTTTCTATTCATGGAGACACTCAGTTCTGTTATGTCTTGATCAAAAGCTTGGTTGCATGCTGAG
>OMNM01041639.1:0-13573 GCA_900302745.1 Parablennius parvicornis
TCTGCGAGACTCACCATTTGGACAAACAGGTGGCTGAGACCATCTGCTACCAAACTGCTCTGTTAAAGAGCCGAAAAAGAAGAAGTTGCAGGACGGGGGGAGCTAATTGATTCTCATATACATATATTTGTCTTCCTGCAGATATTTTTTTTCCCTCTAATTATGTTGTCTTTAGAATATCTCCACAACGACTGCACAGACCGCCTGCCGTGGCCTTCTTTCTGATCTGAGACTGCAGACCTGTTGGGTCATTTCATGCCGTAGGGCTTCGCTTCATTTGGTTTGATTTGCACCGATGAAGAATTTTTGATGACTTGTTCATTATCAGGAGGTCAATTTGTTATCTTTTGCAACCTTGAAGTGTAAAACCAGACTCGTGCAGGTCGGGGCTTTGCTGGTGGTCCACACGCCTGTTGTCTCGCACCGGCAATTTGTCAGTTCTTTTAAAAATTCGATCATCGTGATTATATTATTCAATGTTAGAGATAAATGATTAATGTTAAGCTAATGAATGACTAAAACAAATCGTATTTGAAATGAGTTACAGCAAGAACAACACTGTGAAATATCACAAGGTACAAATAGTGTTTTTGGCGGCGTGTGATCCTGTGAAGTCTGCCAGCAGCTTTCGGGGGGAGGGAAGGTCGAACATATCAAATCACAAGTCCTGATAGCTTTAACCCCGGCATCTGCCAGGCTACTGCTGGATTCACGCAGACTGTTAGGGTCTGTTAGGACCACTGGGTAGGAGTGAGCTGCTTTCACATGGGAACCGTCAGCCTTTGACCTTCATCATCTGTCGAGCAGCTCGAGGTTTCATCTATCCTGTTTCAACATCAAGATCTAAAGAAGAGAGGAGGCCACAGTGATGGTGGAGGGGATCCAACTACGAGCCTTTTTGACACGAACCCTGGGTAAATTAAATAAAATGTCATGTCAATGGTTTTAATTGAGCTATGGAAAAGTCAGCTCGGGCCTTTTAAAGTGTCATTTAATTCTAATTCACACCAGACGAGCTCAGTGTGTTCAGACGAATGCTTGATGACGACAAAGCTCCGCATAAGTTTGCCAAGTACGACTGAGCAGTAAACACATTACAGTCTCAGATTTAGACTCAACAAAGCATCCAAACTCCCTGCTGACGTGAATTTTTAGTTTAAATACTTTATGCTGCAATTATTACATTAAAGAGCTACAATTATAAAATATATATATATATATATTGCAGTTTTTAGTTGTCAGAGCGACAGATAAAGCAAAAACTATCACAATGAAAAATTTGCCACACTAAATATGTCTTACATTTATGTTAGTAATACAGGCCTGTTTGGAGACCTCAACACAGATGGAAAAACAAACATCAGCCATATTTCCTAAGTCTGACAAAACATTTATTTTTTTAACTGAATGGCTAAAGTTCCGCTTGTTTCTCCAGAGCTTTAAGTTAGATCAGGAGTCTGAAAACATCACGACCAAAAGGTTTCTGTCACTTTCCACCAAATCAGATTCAACTGGAGCCACAAAAAAAAAGTTTAACCAATAAAATGAGGTGAACACTATTAATGAAGTTTTCTCAATAATTTTGATATGCGTGTAAATGCATTATTTAAGTTTTATTCACAATTCAGAATGGGGGAATATTTCAGTACGTGTTCAATTTTGACATTTAGCTGTTTTAAACATTTTTGGCCTTTTTAATTATTGTGCCTTTTTAAAGCAATTTTTAGCCAAATGAAATTGACTCTGCTGTGTAAATAAAATAAAAATACAACAAAACATTTCTATTTTATTTTAGGTGATCTTAAGGGAGCCACTACAGCGGAAATAAAGGGCCACATGTGACACAATTTTTATTAGCTACTGTTGCTCTGCATCACTTTCTGAGACCCAGTCTGCATTTGGAAAGAATTATTTCATTTCTTTTTATTTTAAACATGTAGAACATGTTGATCTCTCCCCATAATATTTGCAGCTACAACTTGTTTCATGAATTTAGAATACAAAAAAAAAAAGCCATGATTGAGTCTTGTATCTAAATACAAATGTGACACAGGAGTGAATGAACTGCCAGACCTGACATTTTGAATGCCTGAGCTCCACCTACAGAGTCTCTGAGAGGGAAGCTGCAGAAAAGAAAAAAAAAAACTCTCCGTATTGGAGTCGGGATGAGCGGCTTTGTGATGAGCAGACGGGTGTGTCCTCCTCTCTGTCGATGTCTGAAGTCCCAGTAGTTCCACTGGGTCCATTTCCTCGTGGTGGAGACGGTCACATAATCCTGAGGCTGCTGACCCTCTATCGGTCTGATGTCTGCCACTGGAGTGGGCTTCAGTTACCAACACGCTGGTTTTTATCTTGTTTTTTTGGACCTGGAGCTGTGGACTTTGAACTTCGTTATTGATTGGGTTAATATCAGTCTTATACTGTATTTCTGAACCTGTTCCGCATACACACACACAGCAAGCTGACTGATGAGGTACCCTTTAACCTCTGTTTATTAACTATTCATGTGGATTTTGAAGCAGCGATGATCAAAAACGTCTAAAAGTGTGACCCGACTCTCCCTGTGAGGTAGAAAGAGGAGTGGAGACTCATCGGGAAACAGAGACGGAGCCGGGATGAAATCATTTGGCTTTATAGACTTCCATTAACCGTAGGAAGAAGTCACAGAAGGGGGTGGGGTGGGGGTTGAAGATACAGGAGGCCTTTTTTGGATTTATTTGTGGTGTAAAACAGACAAAACTCTATGAAAAAAATCTAATGCAGGTGAAACTATATTACTTTTCAAGAAAACGTATTTAATGTATCTATTCTGTCACACTGAGAATATCTTTTTTTATTTATTTATTTTTTTTTTTTTTACATTCGGCAACCACATTTACAAATCTAGCAAAAGATGCATGTTATCGATAGCCGAGTAGGAAGTGTTTATGTAACAGTGACGTTCATTATGTAAATATTAATTGAAAATGGGAGTAGGATTAAATACGTTTTCTTTTTCCCACTCCCATTCAGACAAAATTGCAGCTTTCTTTCCTGTTCTGGTTCACATTTTATGTTAAATGTGAAGTGTTATTTTTCCTGCAATAAATAAATAAAATTAATTAATTAGTTAGATTAAATGTATAAAAGAGGTGGAAGAGCAGCCTCTGGTAAGCGCAACGATTACAATAAACTACACAAACAAACAAAAGATAACAGGTAAAACTCAGGTTTACTGAGTTTTATCTGTTATTTATCTGTTATATAGAAAAGTGAATCTGTCACTGTTTGTATTTTGGGTTGTCTTTTTCCCCAAGTTTATTGTCCCCAAGGCTGTAAATACTCTCCAATAGTTTGAATGCTGTACGCAGTGGGGATGTACCAATACCGATACTGCACAGAGTACTCATATGAGTAAAAGATCCCCCAACACAACCCATAAGTGATGTGTGGTGTCATGCATCAGCAACGTCGCCCACAGGTACACAAGAGTGGACGAACAACGTCAGCGGTGTGGAGATTCTTTAATACTAATAAGAATGACAAAAGTAAGACAGACTGTAAATTATGTTCTGCCAAAATATCAAGAGGAGAAAAATAGTTTGTACAACAGCAGCAACTTAAGTTTCCATAAGGATTTCCAAGTCTTCCTCTGCAAGATCTGTGTCCTGTAACTGACACTTAGTGCTCGAGCAGGACATCTAGTGGTCAATATAATAAAGTGCAATCGAGACGTGCTGTTGATTGTTTCATGGATTGTTCTGGATTTGATTCCACATTCGCTTTGCTGTTTGCAACTACACTATATCTGAGATACATAAATTACTTATTGACACAGATTTGTTGGGCTTCTCTGAAAGAGTGCCCTGAAATTACTTTGTTGTGTTTGGCACTGTTCAAATAAAATGTATTCAATTCAATTCAATTCAATTCAATTGAGAGTCTTGAAAGTCTTGAAAACTGAAACCTAAAACATTTTGAACTAGAAAAGCACTCAGCGAATGCAGACGTCCATCGAATAGCATTTTCAACATTAAAATTTCCCAATTTCAAAGTGCCGCCATATCGTTAATCTGGATCGGATCCAGACGAAATTTGGTACAGTTCAAGGCAATGATCCCCCCCCAAACATACATGTCAAATTTCTATATAATTGAAACAAAATTTTATGAGATATGATGTTTGAAACTTGTAAATGGGGTTTTCAATGTTAACTTCCAGAATTTTTCCTGACCTTATTCTGGATCCGATCCGGATTAAATTTTGCACCCTACTAGAAATGACCATCCCAAGATCACTGAATTTTTACAAGTCAATCAGATATGATCTCCAAGAGATATGACTTTTTTTTTTTAATGGCTTAATCATAAGTAAAGGGGAAAAATGGAATCTTTGATATTTTTTTTGTATCCAGATGGTTATATGAATCACTCTCAAAATGTTATAGAATCTAAGTTGGGTCAAGACACATTTTCTGATTTTTTTTTTTAGGCCCATCAGGAGTTTTTGCGTAATTCTGCTAACAAACGGACAGACAGACAGACAAACCCTGGCAAAAACATAACCTCCTTGGCGGACAAAGAAACTTTTACATTTCAGATAAACACAACAGGTAAGACGAAAACGTCTGCTTGTTCTCATGTCTGTGAGTCAGGAGGAAGAGCTGCTCATCTGCTAACTGCGAGGTTGCTGGTTTGATCCTCACATCCTATCAGGTTGTCTTGTATTAATGGGTGAATGATAATCATGTTGAAAAGTCACTTTATCAGTGTGAACACTCACCATCTCATCAGTCAGGAGAAGCAGGATCGCCCCCTGGTGGCAAAGGAAGATACCTGCTTCTTCTGCACGTTTTCTGGTCAGGATGAGATCAAGTCAGTTACAAAATGATTCAAATGTGAGCTTTTATATATTGGCTTGCATTCATATCTTGAGGATATACATCAACACAATTGTTTTTATCATCTGTAAGAAGTGCTGTGTGTGCGGTCAAAGGAGTGACGAGCAAATTGAAAAGTGTTTTGAAGAACTTCATCATTGCAGCCGTTCACTCTCTGGTGTGTAAAGAAGCAGGGTCGACCCCTGGAGGAAGGAAGAGAAACCTGCTGATCCTGGTCACATCACTGATCTGTTTCTTTTTCTTTCTTTCTTTCTTTCTTTCTTTTTATTTAAATGGAACTCTGTATTCTGCTCACTCTGTTGTGCATTTTATGTGTTTGTGTTTCTCAAGGAAGCCCACCAGCCAGATCATCGCAGGCATCACATTTGAATGTAATAAGACATTGTTTTATTAACTCTGCAAGCTCTGCACAGGCTTTGTAAAAACTATTATACTATCATTCCAATCATTATCATTTGGGTGTTGTATGTTTCTATTGTTCAGCTATTTCAGTCAGGATTTACACAGGCGAATGTTGTGTCTGGATCGTGTGGGATCCAGTTTTCTTAAACAACCAAGTGGTTGTGACTTCATATCACTCTGTATTTCAATCTGAAACTGGATTTACATAAAAAGAACAATTGAAGTTTCTGAATCTGTAAAGTCAATACAAGCCACAATAATTCGGGGGACACACAAATGAAGTTTGTGTTAGAATTTGCATAACAAAAAAGTGTCTACAAAATATTTCCATGGACCTGTTAATTATTTGGATTTTTCTTTCTGTTTAATTATTCTTGCAAAGGACAAAACACTCACACATTTTTGAAAAGGACCTGCTTTTAGTTCATCCTGCCACCAAATCTGCTCTTCTTTTCTATTGTTTTGCTTTGACCACAAGGGGGCAGGAGAGGAAAATATTTCTCATAAATCTTATAAATCCACTGATCACATAGGGATACTGCAGGGTTTAGTAGATGTGTTATAATCACATTCTGAATAGTTTGTGTTAGAATATACACAACTGAAAGTGTATAGACACACAGCTACTTCTTTTATATTGTGATACACTCAACACGAAATCCAAATGGTTGAATTGGAAATCATAAGAGAGGGTCTACCACAGGGGTCTGTAGCCTTTATGACCAATGGAGATGTTCTTTCAAATGATTTTTATAAAAACAAAGGTTGCAAACAGAGTAAAATATCATCTCACACCCTCACATTCAAACCATGCAGCAACTTCCGGGTCACCAATTAACCAGTCAAATACATTTGTGGACTGTGCATGGAAACATATGCTTTAAAAAAAAAAAAAAGAAAAAAAGACACCACACAGAAAGGCCCCAAGGCCGGACTCGACTTGAAGAAACCCCAGCTGTGAGGTGAGAGTGCAAACCATTACACCGCCAGAAAAAACATTCAGCTTGTTTAAGAAGCAGTTCAAGAAGAACTGAGGCATTTCCAACATTTAGTGGTCAGTTACAATTAATTTCCACCGGGGGACGACAAATGACTGCACAGAATGACAGGGGGTTTGGGTTCACTCTAAAGCTCAAAATAATAATTTCCCAACCAATTAGAGAGTCCAGTTTCATAAAACAGCGTGTTAAATGAAATGAAGAGATAAATGTTGCACTCATGTTATTTTAGTAGCTATATACTGATGTTTATTATTTTGTATTTTTAAGCTTTTGGCTCAGAAGAGTCAACGCAACAATGCAACTCATTGCGGTTGTTGCTGTTGCATTGACTCTTCTGGGTCATTGTTCTGCAGCTTTCTGTTGGTGAATATGATCCCTGACACAAATATCAAACGCTTGTATTCTGATCACACTGTACGGTGGTGTAGTGGTCAGAACCCCTGCCTCACACTGGCAATGTGCTCTGCTGAGGCTGTTTGCATCTTCTTCACATGTAGCTTTACTCTTGGTAAAATACACATTTTAGATCAATCAGTGACCCTAAATATCCTGCACACTGCAAATAATTACAATTTCAAAATCTTACTTTCAGACATGACAAAAAATTTGGCTTGTATTGAAATAGATTTACTTATTTTTAGTTCTTGGTTTTACAGTGTAATCCTGAATCTTGAATCTTGAATCAAAATTCAATTCTTATTTCAAGATTTCTTATAAAGAAAATGTACTTGCTGCGAGGGCAGATTATTTCACTAGTTTTATGTATTTTTGTATTTTTTTCCCCCTCAAAT
The DNA here is from genome assembly GCA_900302745.1 of Parablennius parvicornis. Lineage (NCBI taxonomy): Eukaryota > Metazoa > Chordata > Actinopteri > Blenniiformes > Blenniidae > Parablennius > Parablennius parvicornis. The sequence goes on from OMNM01041639.1 coordinate 7,074, forward strand.
GTAGTGTTTATATGTTATATAACATCTATCCTTTTTAGCAGGGTAGGTGTTGCAGTGAGCGTGTGTATGATGGTTCATCTCTTTAATTTAAATCTTTGATGTTAGTTTAAATCTAGTGTTTGAATTCTTTGTGTGTCTATTTTGCCTTTTATTTATATCATATGAGTAATAAAGTAAGATAATGCATCACCTGCAGAGAGATTTCTGCAACTGCGGTTTCATTCTGGATCGATTTAATTGACTTGTTAAAATTGGGTCTTGATTTTTTTGGATCACCTGCTGACTTGATGGAGGAAAAAAAAAAACACTTCCATGAATGTGAAGGTGTTCAGTGGAAATGATCTTGATAGTAAATTGTTGGGGGAAATTTCATCTTGTTCCAAAATAAATGTAAAAAAAAGTGATTGTTGTTACTACTGGAGCATTGTTGTTGTCTCACTGCTTGGTATTTGGAGTGTAAAGGTCACGCTCGGAATCTATCACTTTCCTCCAGGCGATTAATTGTATTTTTAAGTTTAGGAAGCTCCAGCAGGAAGGGCGAGGCTCTGTCAGGCCCGCAGGCTGCGGCACAACTTACCAGCTCTTGTAGGAGCGGGGCCACGCTGCATTATTCACTCCACATTTACATAACTCACAACTGGTCCCGTGCCAGACAGGTGTACTGTGTGTGTGCTGTGTGTGTGTGTGTGGTATGTGTGTGTGTGTGTGGTTGGGTGGGGGAAGGGGCAGATTGAGTAGTCACTGTATTTATAGGGTTCAGGTTAGGGATTTTCATACTTCTGTGAATTTTCATAACAGATAAAAACAGTCTAGTTTTTCCATATATAAAGATTTAAAAACTCAAATTTTAAACTTGAACTGGCCAATTGATCACACAAATTTTCACCCACAGTTCTTTCTTTCTTTCTTTCTTTCTTTCTTTCTTTCTTTCTTTCTTTCTTTCTTTCTTTCTGTAATCCTCATTTAGATAATATATTTTTCATTGTGTTCTTTTATGATTCTTCATCATTTTTAACATCCACGAAAACCTCAGTGAGGAGGAAGGAGAAAGAGGAAAACAGGTCAATTGATCTTTTCTTCACGTGACTTTGTCTTTCTTTCTGGATGTTGTGTTTGCCAAAGGCTTGAAGCCAAGTTGGTCTTTGTGTTACACTGAAATAAAACACACAAGGATTACACAAGGATCATTTCTGGATTCCTTCACCATGATGTAACACTTCTGTATGAAACGTTGCTCCATCTTATAACTGAAAATGTTTTTTTTGGATTCATTCTTTCTCTTTGTGGTAAACCGGTTGCAACTCACATTTCAACAACAATTACATCTAAAGAGTTGATCCAGCCCAGCTCGTAAGATGTTGTGATGCAGGTTTAACCAGACTGTTCTCTTACTGAAAACTCAACAGCTACATACTTCAAAGAAAAGAGAAGAAAAAAACCTTTCCCAGAAAGGCGACCTCTGGTGGTCAAACTGGTCATGGCAGGAGCAGCGGGCAAAAAAACCTCCTAAAGGTTTTGTTCTGTCTATTTCTTCTGCTGGTTATCACTTTATTTGCTAATGTTTTAACATTTGAGTTTGTGTGCAGTTCTAGAAATTGGAGAAACAGACTTTGGATCTGACAATCACTGGTTCGATTCCTACAGGTTGATCCTGTGGGCCCCTGAGCAACGTCCCTCATCTCACCCTCTCTCTGGGCGTTGTAATGGAAACCCACTGCACAGAGGAAGAGAGTCAAATACAGAGGATGGGGCAGTGGTGGTCAAGAGATTAGTGAAGAGGACTTGAGATGGGGAGTTTGCAGGTTTGATTCCCTGTGGCTCGTGAGGAAAACCTCTGATCTCTACCAGCTCCTCGGAGTGCCTTCACGTGGCTGCGCTGCACTTCCTAGAAATAGGACAGGTAAATGCAGATAAAGGATTTTCATAATAAAGTATTATTAGTTTAGTTTACAATACGGTTTGGATGGTAAAATATCATAAGTTACATGGATGCGTTCACTTCTAAAAGATAGTGAGCTTATGTTTTGATATGTTGAATACATATTTATAATATGATACGATTAACTTTTTTTTTGCCTGTCCAAGTAGAAGTTAGCTATTTTTCAATGGAAATAATGTGAATAAAACAACACAGATTTAAATCTTGGAGAATACAAATACAGGACTCTGTGAGTCCACAACTGAAATGAGGTTTAGCTAGACAGCCATTTCAGCCTGTATACAAAGACAAACTTTAAAGTAAGAAAAAGGATTATCCCAGCTGCCTGCAGGTGTCAGAATTGCCGGGTTCTAGGCTGTATGTTGCACTGTGAGCAAAATTTCACCTTTATCGAGGGGCACATCGATACTGATACCATTATCAGGTCTGATACTGCGGGGAGTACTCGTACTTGTACTTGGAAAAAGCTTTCTGATACAACCCGAAGTATATTATGTGAGCTTCTTTAATATTAATGACAATGACAAAACTAAAACAGACTGTAAATGATGTTTAGCCAAAATATCAGGAGGAGAAAGGTAGTTCATACAACCAACAGAGTTAGCCCAATGACACAAAGGCCTGGCAATGGTTCGCAGCGAAGCATAGCATTTGCGCATCATTTGCCTACGAAGTATGAATTATGCTTAATGGCATTTAATAAGTACTAGTATCGGGACTCAGTATCGACACAGTATCGACACGCTAAAAGTTAGAACTTATACTCATTCTTTAAAAAAAGTTATCGGTGCATCTCTACTTTCGTCTGCACCCTGCTGCTACCTTTGCTGCTTTTCATGCCTGCAGGTATTGGACATTGGGCTTGAACTGCAGGTGAAGATGAAGGAGGACACCTTTTGTAAATGTGAGCATGTCACATCCATTTGTCTCAGAGACCAGGTTTTATTTTCCTTTCTCTACATGCTGTCTCAATACGCTGATGAAATCAGCCTTTTGTCAGCGGTGGTGAAAACAGGAAACACGCTGTCCCCGAGCCTGCAGCTGTGTGCGGAGGAATGTTTGCAGTAGGTGTTTGCAGTGGCTGGCTGGGGGCTGAAATCCTCATCCTGAATGCAGTTCCGTCTGTCTTGTTTCTCTGTGTTTACTTTCACCATTTTCCCTTGTGTCTATCAGCTGCCCTACATAAGTAAATAGAGTGAAATAAGGAAGTGATGGACATGAGCTGATGAACAAATCCAATTTATTCTGAGTGCTTTGAAACAAGTTATCTTCTGTAGGAGTGAAAGATTAGACAGGAAACCTAAAAAGAAGCATCTCTTACTGGTATATAATCAATTTTAATGCTTGGTGCAGGTTTTAAAGGTACAGTTACATGTAGTATTAAAACATGATGCAAATATGTATTCTTGTGTATTATTGATTGACTTTGGATTCAAAGAAAACAGGTGTAGACAAAAAGAAAGAGGAGTTATGTAAAATCCCTGACAGACATGACTTCCTAAAAAGTGATGGTGTGAGGAGATATGAGCAATCATTCACAGTGCAGTCATTGTAATATCCCTGCATGGGGAGTGTAGTCACAGCTGTACAGCTGCAGTGATATGTGAAACTTCATATTTGAATAGGATTAGAAGTGAACAACCAAGCAATATCGTCGGATTATGTAGGTCTACTTCAAACTGTTGGGCTTTTTGTCTGTCGAGTTCCATGGAGTCTATGCGGTTGTATTTATTCTCTCTGTGCTTGCCCTATAGAGAATATATCAAAGGTGTCCTGCCTTCACCCATAGTTACCTGGGATTGGCTCCAGTTGAATAATATCGTATAGAAGATGGATGGATGGTCATCATGTGTTTGTAGTTCAAGATCCACATCCAGCCCAATTTCATCCTGAGTGGCTCCGAACAGTGAAATAGTGTCATAATAACAATCTTTAAATTTAAACTTGAGTTTTTCTTTGTAGTAGCACAGAGTAGACGTGATGAAAATGTTTATATTTTGGCAAAAATTAAACATTCATGAAAGAAAATTAATAATCAAACACCTGGACTGATTTAGACGGGGTTTTTTTGGGCTAAATCTGGTCAGTCTGTTGAAATTGGCGTTTTATTGGACTGTCCAATGTGGTCCAAATTTAGCCCAAATATATTTGTTGGAATTGGGTTGTTATTGGAAGGTAGAAGGTGGTCCGTCAAGTTACAACAGTGGTCCGTGTTATCAGACATTCCAACAACAACCCAATTTCAATGACTACATTTTGGCCAGTTTTAGACCTCATTCAATAGTCCAATAACAACCCAATTTCAACTCCTGTTTTGGGGCTAAATCGAGGCTACAACAGACCCACCAGATTCAGCCCAAAAAACAACATCTAAATCACATTGGGTGTTTGATGGGTTATGTTTGATACCTCTAGTCTAACCCCTTAATGAGGACATATATTAATAAAATATTCATATATATCTACCAGTGACCTGAACAGTATTCATATGCCAAGTGATGACCCATTGCTTTTGTTTTGTTTAAGGCACTTCAGCAAGTTTAGTAAAACATTCCATTACTTATTCGTAATATTAATCTTGCCATAAGTTGCATTGAGAGAATCATAACCATCACCTGTAATTTCTATGTAAACAGCAGCCAACATTACTGATATAGCATATAAAACTGAACTGTCTCAACATGCTTTACATGATTATTCACATTAAATCATTGTCACACTCATATAAATGAGATTGTAGCTGCCACACAGGGTCCTTGCACTTCATAGGAGACTTGGAGTTCAGTCTCTTGTACCGAGACAGTGTGGCACATGGACTGGGTCCATTTGGGCATCAACAACTAACACTAGAATACGGACAGTATACAGCTTTGTACATATACATGACTAAAGTCAAACAATCAGCTTTGTATACTTAGTTTCCTCCATGACCTACATTGTTGCTAGAAGTAAAGAACAACTTTAATTTTACATTCTGGTGTCAGTATTTGTTCCTGAGCTCAACTGTTCATTATCTATGAGACTGAATGATTATATATTATTGAGTGTGACATAAAGACATACGATTCTGCTGTTTTTGTCATCCTCTATTGTTGTCACTGCACTCAGGCCCACGATACACTTCCTGCTCCTCTATGGAATAAAAGCAGTGTATGAATCATGATCTGAAAATGCTTGAAAGATTAAATTCAATTTTGTTATATTTCTATTGCGCCAAATAAAACCCAGCCATCTCAAGGTACTGTTACAGAGATAAACCAAGTATTCATCGTGACGAGGAGAGGAGACAGCCGGAAAAAAAACCCCTACTTTTTAACTGGAAGAAACCTGCAGAACCAGACTCTGAGGGAGAGGCTTTCTGCAGAACCAGCGTCTGAGGCACAGACTTTCCAATGTTTCAGTTGGGGTTTGGGGATAGAGGGAGAGAAAAGGAGAAGACAGAGAGATTGTGAGGAGCTATTGAAACTCTGGTTCAGAGAGGGGAGGCCAGGATTCTCATAGAAAAACAACTTAAATGGAACAATATTGTACGTCTTTGTTTGCAAGATGTGTGAATGATTACATATTCTTAATGAAAGTCCATAAAGTTGTGAAAATGGTCAAATATATAACAGTTTTGGTAGGTTGTAATCCAATTTTTTTTTTTTTTTGCAGTATTCACCATAGTTTGATCAGACAGCCAAGTTACTGAAAGCCATTTAAAAGTTTTGGCACTCATAGCATAGATTTAATGATGTGTTAGCCCATGATATCATAACGTTACTGTCAAAATCTCCCATTGTTCTCTTTACTATGTGAGCACTTTATCCCCAAATAGCAAGAAAATCCCCGGGGCTTTCAGTGGCGAGGCTGTGCGTGCTGACCTCTACCTGCCCTTCAAGCTGCGGCTCTGCCTCGTCAGGCCTTTCTTTTTTGTTGGTGCCGAGGTGCCTCCAGAGTAAATGCTACCAATTAAAATCTAGCAGCCAAAACAAAGAAAGGCATCACATGCACGGTAAAGTCTTACCAGATGTGGGTAACGTGCTCAGGTAGTGTGTTTTGGGAGAAACGGACAAATTAGAACAACGGGCTGTTGAAATCTGCTGTTCCAGGTTGCTGGAAACAGGAGTTAATCTGAGAAATTGAAAAAATGACATATTATTGCGGAACAAGAAAATCACTAAAAAGCTGCGGGTTGTTCAAATAGCTTTCATGTTTCAAAACCGGCAGCAAAAAAAATAAAAAAAAGTAATTTTACTTGGATTCAAAATATGGCGCTTCAGGGAGAAGTAAATGAAGATCACTGTGATACCTATAAGCAGCTTCTCTGCCAGTCGTGCTGCATTCGGTTCTTTAGGAAATTATTGTTTTTGGGAAGGAGACTCCTGTTGACTGCAAACTTAACAACAGCCCAGGTGAGCTGTTTTTCCTCCAAGTGTGGATTCCTAAATAACAGGGCTTTGTGGGAAGCGTGTCAGGATGTTGCCTTAAGCACGCCGCCACACGTCTCGTGAGTCCTGAGTCACTTTGGAAAATGAAATTCCGATGAGCTCAAAGATCCTGACGAGTGACTCTGAGCAAA
>OMNM01041642.1:0-14873 GCA_900302745.1 Parablennius parvicornis
ATGTAACTGCCATCCTTGTTTGCAGTCATTAAATATTGCATGAAAATCCTAACATTGAATTTAACATTAATAAATTGCTTGTACTTAGGAATGATAACACAGCTACATAAATACGTACTGTATTTTTTCGATTAAACATATTTAAAGTATACAGAAATCCCTCTACAGATTGTATCAACGGGACACAATCACCCAAAAGGACAATTTGGATTCACAAATTTGAACCCAAAAAAAAAAAGATAGTGGCAGGAATCTGGAGAAATGAAACAATCTTAGGCCCCGTTTACATGAGAAAAACATTGTTTTTGTGTTTCATTTCAAAGACGTGTACACAGCATTGTAAAAGGATCTCCATTTACACACTTCCGACATCGAACACAATAATGTGACCACGTTGGGCCACTAGATAGCACTGTTGTTTATTTTGTGATGAAAATGTTTATTTTCTGTTTTTGAAAAATTGTGTTTTCAGTGACTTCAAGCACAGCTGACGTACAAACGGACCCCCGGAATGCAAACGTTTTCCATTTTCACTCAAAAACGGAGCCCTAATCCATGACTCTTCCTCTGAATATTATCATGGAATCCCACCTACCACTATGTCTGGGATCCTCATGTGTCCTTGTCAAGTTTGCGTCCCTCACCCGTTTGTCACTTCCTGTTTTATGTTGACTCCAGATGGTCCTGTGCCTCGTCTCTCGACGTCCCGCGTGCTTCCTCTGATTCTTCCCCAGTGATCGCCTCTGCTTGTGTGACCTACCTCTTGTATTCTCCCTCTAGATGCAGTTGAATGTGTTTGGAAAAGACTTTTTTCTAAATAAACCCTTTGAACTGAGTCCTCTCGTTTGAGTGTACTTTTGGGTGCAGCCCTAATTGTGATACACTGTGATGAGGTAACTTTTACTTATCTCTGCTGCATTTGTTTCAATTTTAACGTATTCACCATAGAAAGCGTAGAGTAAAGAATTGTCATAAAGTCACAAAAAATATGTTTCCAAACTAAAAACAAACCAAAATGAAGCTTAGGCAGGATTCTGTATATGTGTGTGTGTGCACACTTCAGGTCTGGCTCTAATCCATTGCATCACGATAACAAAAGCCTGTCGCAGTGCTCCAGAATTACCTAAAAAGCAAAAAAAAAAAATCCCCCGTGACGTTTGTCGGAAAGTCGCAGTAGATCTGCAGGAGAATGAGCCCGTCCACGAGTTGTGTCTGTGCCTCAGCAGAGGTCGTGAACAGCTTTTATTGGCCCGTCTCACGATGGCAAAGAGCCTATAATGATGTATTGTAACTGACTGAACAAAGCGAAAGAGAAGTGCGAGATACCTCACTCACACTCTCTCTCTCACACACACACACACACACACACACACCTTCCCATTTCCGCCACCTACTGTGACACCATTTTCGGCAGTAATTGGGTAACAATGCCACACAGTCTGTCTTCACAGGGCGAAAATGTTCACTGGTGACACGCAGTGATTTGATTGAGCGCTGTCTTGTCGGAAAAATATAGTCGCTCCATATCATAAAAGATTATTTTCTGTTAACTATAGACCAAAATTTCCTTTGAAAAAAAAATACAACTTATTCACAAATCAGTTATTCAATATTCGTAGAGTCATTTGTAGTGAATCCAAGAAATGCTGAAGTTATTTCAATCAGGAAAACTCACTGCCAGGACTCATTAGTTTCATCATTATTGTGAGACCTTGCATATATCAAAAGAGATATATTTAATGAACCTTGGATTTTGTTGAGTTCTTGGTTGTTGGTCAGATAATCTTTTATTATTAGGTCCATTTACCTCACTAAATAAAGTATGAAGTACAACTGCTTTCTCTTTTTAGGCGCCTCGGCCCAGAAGGCCCAAAAGGTCACCCAATTTTGCACGCTCACCAGGACGGGTGAGTTATTTCAGAATATGTCAAATAAATGTGCTCTAGCGCCCCCTAGAAACACTAAAATGGCCACCACAGACCGCATCAATGTCGCAGGGAGATCAAACCAAAACTCATTTCTTCGTCTCATCGAGACCTAGAAATCACGCTCCGATACCCCCGACCTGAATCCAACAGGAAGTCTGAAATTGGCCTTTCAACATAATTGAAGATTTTCACCCAAAAAGGCCTTCAAACAAACGCTATCTCCTCGAAGGACGAATATAGTACTGGCTTCAAAACACAATGAAATGACGGAGGACACCCTTCCACAATCATCTACGAACGTCCTGTTTTGTTCTGGAGTGATAGTTTTGTACACTTGGTTTATTTAAGTAAGGACATGAAAATTCATCCAGATTTAGCAATTTAATGATGCATTCCCGGGAATTTTAACATTATTTTCTGGGACTTTACCCTTGAATATTAAGAAGTATCGTTATCGGTTTTGGTATCGGCGTTTCTGGCCCTGTATTTACTTATTATCTGATCGATACCAGATCTACGACGTGGATCAGAAGCGTGAAAGAGCAAACCCTTAAGTTATACCAGTTTATCACACGACTCACAAGCTAACATTAATCACTCAGTGTGAAATAAAAAGGGTTGTTCCTGATCACGCTGACTCATTGAAGGTTTACACAAGCTCATAAATATGTCTGAAAACTAATACTTCCGATTTGTGAAAGCAGTTGTCACCAACGTTATTCACTGAAGCTGCCTTTGACTCCTATTATTTTGACTTGAATAAGAAAATATCACTTCAGAATAACCCTTCATTTATTTTTTAATAGAAATACTGATTAATTAGATGTTATGTTTTTAGATCTCATGGGTGACTGAAACTGTCTGAAGGTGAATTATTGTGGCAGTCAGTGTGTCCAAACCTTGAAATGTTCGCTCTTTTTCCCTGCTCCACTTCTTTGTTGCTGGTTGTCGAGCACAATACAAATCCATAATTGTAAACACATCTGTGCTGCATCCGACTGAAGAAACGACTCATTGAATTTTTGGTTGCGACATTTACAAAGCCATTTCACACAAGGTAGTATTTTTTTTTTTTTTTTTTCAAATCTTGCTTTATTTGGTAGAATAACACACACACACTCTGCTATGGCATTGAGAAGTTTTTTCAGATGAGTGGGAAACTTCTAAACGCCCTCGAGAGGAGTCAGGAAACTCTGCCATTATGGTTTTCTCTGTATGCGTTTGCAAGAGTGCTGAAAATGCTGTTGTGTTATTGTTGTCAAAGAGGAGTAAGGTGCAGGCGAAGCACATGACATGGACATGCACAGTGATTCCCATGAGAGTCTGTCCGTCCCTCCATCCATCCATCCATCCATCCATCCATCCATCTATAATCTCCATAATTATGCAACGACCCAACACAACCCAAACCCTCCAAATGTACCCTACCAGTCCTCACCAGTACACGTCTTGGCCGAGTTGGCTACAGTATGTGAAAGTGTTAATGTTGATTCACACTCAAAAGGTAGAAGAAGAAAGTTCGGCACTCCAGGGTCCTTTTGGAAAAAAAAATTAAATTTTTTAGAAAATGCCCAACCATCCGGGCTGAAGTATGTCGGTGCCAAATCGCCGAAAACCTCAGCCATTTAACAAATTTTACATTTTTTTTTAAACATATTTTAATCACGTTTAAACATGTAGCCTTGCAACTGTATGAGCCCTGCAGCTTGTTGCGGAGTTAGGTGATGTCCCTGAACGCATCGCTCCAAGCCGTCAGCTCCTGCAGCAAAAACTGGACCAACATACAACCCGGGGACGCAAACGTTCTCTTTTTTATAACTAAAACAGTTCAGCAAAAATGTATTTCTGAAAACATTCAAAGTGAAAAAAAAAGCTGTGCAGTTAAAAAGTGAAAAGGCTGCTTCACAGAAGTCTGGCTACTGTGAGGGGGCGTGGCCTGAGAGTTCCAAAAGCTTCTTCTCGGAGTATGAACTCTACTGTTGAAAAATAGATTTTTGTCGGCAGGTGGCTGGCGTCACTGCCAAACGTTTCTTATTGTATGCAGGGGCCTTTATGCCCCATGTTGTGGCGGGAACGTGAAAGACTTCCGTTACCCACAACCTCAACCAGTTAGCTTGTAGCATTTCAATCTTCTTCTTTTTTTTTTTTGTTTACTTGTTGGATCTTGGTCAAGAAACGTTTTGTGAAACAAATCAAACAAAGGTGGATCCTCAATGCTGACGTGGTAGCGTAGCCGGGTTTTGTCAGGAGCCACATATAAGTAATCAGTTACTTTCTTTGGTTTTTAGTAAAGTGAGTTATCAAGCTTCGAACAAATGGCGAAGTTAAATCTAACCAAGGAAAAATATTCCTTTTACTTTTCAATCAACTTTTTAGTGGCGTAAAAGAAAGGGGGAAAAAAAAAAATCACAAAGCCATTCCACATAAAGTAGTTAGGGTGCATTTTTAGGGTGCTTCATTTTGAAAAGCAACAATTCTAGTATTATACTCCATCTGAAATTGTTAGGATCCATTGAAAAGAATCTGAAAAAAGTGTTTTGACCGCTTTTAAAGTTTGGGCCTCATTGCTTTTGAATGTGTATTTTGGAGTGCCACCTTCAAGATCTTCCAGCGTTATTATTTTCAAAGTTACGGATAACTTTGATTGATTGGAAGATTTGAACCATTATTCTTCTTTTTCCGCCAAGATTTCACAAAAATCAAGTTGGAAAAGAAACTTCTCCTTTGTTTGTCGTTATGCTTTCATTCCCTTATTGTTTAATTCCGCACACACACACACACACACACAGCCAAGCTCCCAGAGCTCTTGCTTCCTTCCCGACACAACCACCTCGTGTGTTTTCATTTCCCCAATCAGTCCACCTGCATGCATTGGGCTGATTACCCCGGCAGCACATAAACCTCCTGCTTCCCTTTGCTCTGTGTTTGGCCCACCTTCTTGTGTCTGCTCACCCTGCGACTACCGGCTCGTAAATTTGTTTTTGCTTTGTAAAATATGGCCCCAGAAACATTTCAGCCTGCCTGGTGTCGGGCATACCTCATCCCTGCTTTTGTCACACACACACACTCACACACGTGCACACACACACACACTGTGGCGACAATATTTTCATCCACAACAGGAAGCACTGCCAAAACATGACTAATTTATAACTTCAAGTATCAAAACGATACTTGATGCTGCTGGAGAAAAAGGTTGGATCTAAGCTTCACTTTGTGCTCCTGATCTGGAAATCATGCCCAAGTTTGGGCGAATAGTTAGTTCTGTTTTTTTTCTTGTTTTTTTTAGGGTTTTTTTTTTTTAAGTTCAACCAGCTGCGTTTAGGTTGTTTGAACTTCAGGAACAAATCAGACGATTTTACATTTTTCTCCAGTGTGAAGAATTTGTTCTTTTCACATCAAGAGCTGTGATTCCTGTTGGAGCCACTTTGTACCAGAGCTGCAACAAAGACGACATGTGGGGCCGCTCATGGTGACTTTGTTGAATAATTCAGTGCTGTTGGAACATATCTGAACCCTCATCTTCTATTTTGTATGTCACACTAAACTCTGTCAGCTCTGTACAAGAACCTTAATGCAGAAAAAATAACCCAACAAAAAGCATGTATTTTATTAGTGCTGTCAAATGATTAAAATGTTTTATCAGATTAATCACAGGTGCTGCTGGAGATTAATTTTCGATCTTTAATCTATATAAATCGTGTGGAAAGAATGGAATATATATGAACTTAACATGTTCTTTTGAACACATTACCAGTTCAAGTTTACAAAGAAACTTCTCTCTTTTTTCAAAACAAACATTCCTCCACATTCATATGTTCTAAGACTAAGACGACCTAACTTGTTGACATTGTCTGAAAGCAGCTCTGACCTGCTTCTTATTCACTATGTTGCTGAGAAGAGTCAGCAGAAACTCTGACTACTGTACGCTTCACGATAATGTAAAGCTGGAAGCACTTCAGTGAAAAGAAAACTCTTTCCTGCAGAGTGTGCATAAGGCTTTATGTTGGTCTAGTGTTCCGGCTTTGGGTTTATTTGTACTCCGACGTGCTGATTGGCGTCGTCCAGAAGGAGTATTCATTAGGTTCATTAGGTAACTTGTAAAAGCTCGGAAAAAAGAATCTGTCATACTCATTCTTGGGCTTTAGTTTGATTTTGGGACTCCAATCGAATAGCTCTTCATGATCCATAGTTCAAAACAATCCTTATTCTTTTCATATTTTCCTTTAATCCTGCCCCTCATTTCACCATCTGTCTCGAACAAATGGTTTGTTTTAGTTTTTTCTATTTTTAAGGCTGCACTTTTTGAGTGCCTGCTTTCCCTGTATCACCAGCTTTTTTTCCACACGCACTGAGCCAGCCGACCCGCATGTCGGTTCTTGCGCTTCTGGTGCAAGGAAAGAGCTCATAGTGGTCCAAGGCTTGAGCTCTCTCTGCAAAGGAGCTCACGAAAACATGCCATTATCATCACTACTGAACATGTTGGGCCATGTTTAACCTCTTAAATGTGAAAAATGAAGGACAATCAGTTTCATTCTTCTGGGTCAAGAAAACGTCCGGGAGACCTCGAACCAATCACTGCTCATAGTTGGTGAATGGCAGGGGACATTCTACACATCTCCTCAGCCAATCAGGGGCCAAGGACACAAAGAAAAGTACTAAAGCTTTCAAGGGGATCGGTAGTATCAAAGAAAAGGGTGCTGGATTGAAAAAGTGACGGTTGCAGTGGCTCCGAGCACCGTTGTCGCGTAAACAGACAAACAAAACACGACGAAATGTTTACGGCTTCACTCGTTTTTGTTGTCGCGTACACGGGCCTCAGTTAGAGCCATTTGAACTTCTTGTGGAGCAGCATGGAAACCTACTGCCCCAATTGTTACCACATTTCATTTACAGCAAGAAATAAACTCATGTTGGTGAATTATTTTCCCTGAGTACTTCAGAGTCAATGATTCCGCAGTGGTCTTTCTTTTATTCATTGCTGGGTCACGATGGCTTTATTGAGAACAGACAGTCACCCACAGGTTTCTCCAGCTTGTTCAGTTCAGACTTGTTCCCAGACCAACCAGAAAATATAATCCCTAGGTTGCCAGAGTATAATCCTTCTAGCAGGCTGCTCGGATAACAGATTTTCATCCTATTTGGCCCTGATCAGCAGAAGGCAATCAAAACACTGGAGGTTCCTGAATCTCTTCAACTTGCAAGTGTAGGAGGAGAAACTCATCTCCCATATGCCACAAGTCCTCCACATGTCTTACAAAAAAAAAGGCCTCATTGATCCCAAATTCATGCTCATAGATGGTGGTAGACTGAAGTTTCTGCTGCTGTTTTGAATCCTTGTGGGCAGTTGGTGAATCATAAGCTGAACTGAAAAAGTAAAAGTCCAACTCCAATCATTACCTCCACCAAGGAGGTTCTGTTTTTGCCAGGATTTGTCTGTCTGTCTGTCTGTTAGCAGGATTATGCAAAAACTCCTGAAGGGATCTTCCTAAAAAAAAAAATTCAGAAGATGTGTCTTGAGCCAACTTAGATCCATTAAATGTTGAGAGTGATCCTGATAACCATCTGGATACAAACTAATATCAAAGATCCTGTTATTCCCCTTTGTTCATCATTGAACCGTTTTCAAAACATCCTCTCTCTTGGAGATCATATCTGATTGACTTGTAAAAATCCAGTGATGTGTAGGATGGTCATATCTAGTAGGGTGCAACATTTCATCTGGATCAGAACCAGAATAAGGTCAGGAAACACTCTGGAAGTTAACATTGGAAACCCCATTTACCACATTCAAAAAATCATAACTCGTTGTATTTTGATTCGATTGTCTTGAAATTAGACATGTATATTAGGAGGATCATTGCCCTGAATTGTGCTAAATTTCATCCAGATCCAACCCAGATTAACGATATGGCGCCACTTTGAAGTTGGGAAATTTTAACATTGAAAATGTCATTTGGTATAGGTCTGCACTCTTGGAGTGCTTTTCTAGTTATAAATGTATCGTAATACATTTATCATAGTGGGAATAATTGTTAGTTTATCAGAGAATATACTTCAATCGAGCTGTAAAACATTTTGTTTTGTTCACTCATGTTATGACATTGGTCCAAATAGTGCCTAAAACCCTTTTAGCTATTGCAGGTTGTGAGAAAAACACTAAAATAGTTGAAGACACAGTTATCTTACTCATATCAGAATACATGGAATCAGAATCCTTTGTGTTCATGAGTCTTGAAGTTGTTTATAAAAAAATAAATAAAAAGAACTTCACAATACTATTCAATCAAATGAAGCTAACTCGAAGTGTCCCGTGACTTTAAGAGGTGAAGGAAGGGAGGAGTCAAAAAAGCACTTTCCTCCTGAAAATTGACAAATTATTGGAGATTGTAAAAGCCAAAGAATTCATTTTGTTTATCATTTGTTGGCATGTTCACCTATTTCATCATGCCCACTGATCGACACAGGGAGTTAGATTGAGGGTCCCGTTTACACAACATTGCGTGTTTTTCAAAAAAAAAGGTTTACAAAGCATTTTTAAAGTGCTGAAAACAATGAATTTGTCATGTTGGGCCACGAGTAGGTGCCATTACTGTTAGAGTTTCTTCTGTCTATATGGAGATGGAGCCCGAGCATTTTTGAAAAGTTCCACCTTGGGAGTCGTTTTGAAAATGTTGCAGCGTGAACTGCAACCATACGTTACCACCTGTAGCATTTGTGGACAGGATATGAACAAGGGAGGAGTTGGACTTGTCTCTGGTTAACAGTCACATTTCAGCTCTTTAATATTGCTTCAGCATAACTGTCAGCAGTTCTGATTTCAATATTTAGCATAAGCAGCATATGGTGGAATGAATTTTGGATTTGTTGAAGGAGTCGCAGCCTTGCCCAGCCTGTAAGCAGCATTTGAAAATTAAAAAAAGTCGCCACAGGGATCGTCTTCATGTGTCAGTGGCTGTAACATGGCTGACATTTCGATTGGAAAGAGAAAATGGAACAACACTCTTGCGGAGTAAAACTGAAGAGGCTTTTGGGAAGAACATGACACTCTCCGACTGCTCCTGACTGCCTAATGGATAACCGCCGACAGTGCTACCAAGTACCTGAAATGAAATTCAAATGCGCTTTATTTCATCAGAACACTTGTGCGCGGTACACACCATGTCTTCATTTTCCACAGATGACGAAAGCCATTGCTAAAAGACATCTTTTCATCTAAACACATCAGATTTGCACCTGCTCTTCACACGCGTGAACACAGTGAACCAGTGAACAGCCGGAATGAGACGACTATGATCTTTACTTTTTTTTTCTTTTGTATTTCTGTGACTTTACGAATGTGTAGCGTGTGAGGTGCATATATGGTTCAAGCCGACGAAGCACAGGAACACGGTCCGGTTGTGATGCCTTCAGAGTGAATGCCTACGAGTTTTTCAGGCGGATCTCTGAACCATAATAGGAAAAAATAAATAAAAAATCAGTTTGTATGAATCTGAGCGTGCCGCAGGAAGTGCATGTCATTTAAACTCCCTCACAAACAGACTGTAGAAAAGAGCAATTATGAAGCATACACTCCTGATTTTCGAGAGAATTGCTTTCCAATAGTTGCGGGGGAAAATAGATTCGGTCTCACGCTTTTAACAATCGATAGTTCGTTTGAGTAATAGTTCAAGTAAAAATGCTGAAAACTTCCTGCTTTGAAGCTGTGGTGGTGTTGTAGTAAACGAAATATGTTGAGATTTCTGGTCTAGAAAGGGCAGTATTCAAAACGCATTTAACACTCTCATGTGTAAGGGACCAATTACGATAATAACAGGTGGCTGCAGCCACCTAACACTCGATCCCAAATCATGGAGAGAGTCACTTGATTTGCAGAAGAAGCTTGTTTTAACTTCACAAGTGCAAAATATATCAGAAATATCCGGCCTAGACTGAAAACAAGGGAATTATCCAAATTAAGACTTGAATGTGTAATCTGCAACGACAACCTATTATTTGTATGTACACTACTGTAGGGTGTGTTGCGGTTCTGGCCTCACAGTGAGATTATCACCTGTTAGAATCCTGGCTTCGGGGTCTTTCTGTGTGGACTATATATGTTTCCCTTCTCTGCTTGCATCTTAATCGAAAGCCATGCATCTTAGGTGAAATCGTGAAAACGGGTCAACTTTTTTGTTATTATTATGGCAACAATTGCAAAATGTGTAATAGCTCACAGTGGAAAAACAATGAAAATAAAAATAACTGATAGATAAACTAGAAAAGCACCGAGAGAGCTCAGACCTCCACCAAATGGCGTTTTCAATGTGAAAATTTCCCAACTTCAAAGTGCCGCCAAATCGTTAATCTGGATCGGATCCAGACTTTGGCACAATTCAGGACAATGATCCTCCAAATATACATGTCAGATTTCAAGAGAATCAAAACAAAATTTAATGAGTTATTATGTTTTGAAACTGGTAAATTGGGTTTCCAATGTTAACTTCCAGAATGTTCCCTGACCTTATTCTGGTTCTGATCCAGATGAAATGTTGCATTGAAATATTGCCCCATGCATGTTGGCATGGGGCCATATTCAGGACCCATTATTACACCAGGAAAGGTTTCTCCTGCTATTGCAGGGTGTGGTGGACCACAATTCTGAAATTCTGGGACATCAATGTTGGCTGGCCAGACAAGGTAAATTCAGGGTTATACCATCAAGCCCAAAATGACACATTGCTTCCACACTGGACTGAGATGTTTGAAGGTGTGAAGGTACCACTGCTTAAGAACCCGTACCTCGACTGATGAAGACATTTCCAGAGGGAAGAGGTGCAACAAAAAAAAAAGGATGCGTCCTCAAAAAATGTGATGCGATGGGACTTCCCTGCTCGGCCACATCAAAGCAGCATGTGTCCCACGCAAATTCTGTGAAATTCACAATGAAGAATGGGGGGGAAGAGTTTATATTTTAACATATATTAAAAAACACAGCAAACACTTCAGCACACTTATGTACAGTATATACAACTGCAATATTATATTACATATCAAAGACATTTTTGTTGACATCTTGCACCATTGGGGGACTCGATTGGGGAGCTTTGAATTCTGGCAGATGGCTCACCCTTTGTGCTGCAGGATGGTCAGAGGTGTCTTGTTGTCAGGGTTGGAGGCATCCACTGCGTTGGAGGTGGGTGGAGGTTGAGAAGACCAAGAAAAGAACGAATTTGCATTTGTCATTTGCCGAAACATGCAATTGCTGGCCTGCAGTTGTTCATGCAGAGCGATGAAAGCGGCGCCCCAGCAGCTTGCTGAATCTTCGTAAACTCCTCAAAGGACGCTTTCTCCTCCTCGTGGTGGTATTGTTCGGCTGCCGGAGCTTGTTCTGGTGTCCTGTTCCGCAAGCACAAAGTCCGTTAGTATAAACATGTCATTTCTATGTTAAAGTCATACACATGGGTTGTATGTGCATATGTATATAATAACAAATACCTATTTGAAACGTGTCGTGAAAAATACCATTATTTGTCGCTAAGTCGTTAAGATAGATCATATTTGTATGTGAAGTTGATCTTGTGCCTAGAATTCTGTCCAGGTCATCGCAGAGCTCAAACATTTCTTTTTCCTTCCCCGGAGTTTCCACTTCAACCTCAAATATCCACCAATGGATGGACTGAAAAGCCTTGGTGAGTATGAATGAGTGAAAATAGAATGTAAATCGTTAACTGCTGAAGCAGTGTTTAATGTTTTGTTTGACCAGTGATGGATTGGTGACCCGTACAGGTTCCTCCCTGTCATACGAAGTCGTTAAGATAGATCATAAGCAGTTATAGAAAACTATATAGATGTGCAATGAAGATCAGAGTCCAATTTGGTTGGCGCATTCTGATGAGGTTGTCAGTTTCATTTAATGATGTTTTTTTTCCAACAGTTATAAAAAGCAAAAAAGTACACTGGATGACTTTATTTAGACGGTAGCTTGCTGCGAGGTAGTTGTGGTTGAGAGGAGAAGATGGTCCGATGTAGCTAATCGATCTTTCCATTCTGTTGAAAAGTTCCAAGTTCTCCCCTTGAGGGCAAGTTTGCGAGGACATCTCATAACGGGTCCACGATATTCCATTACAGCCCAATTGATCACATCTGTTTCATGCATATATAATAACAGATTTGAATGTTTCTCTGAATGGTTCTCAGAGAATATAGGTTTCTAGAACTTCTGTTCTTTGTGTTTCATGAAAGTTTCAGTCGATGATGCCCAGACACTTGGATGAATGCACTGCAGTCTATTAATTACGTTTAGACATCAGCTTTCCCAGCTGGACAGCTTGAAACAAGATCAAAGGTCCGATTTCTTTTTTCCTCTTGAATTATTTATCAAGCAATTCTCCGATGATGGTTGAAGGGGGGTGGGGTGGGGGGGAGATATGTTCAATATCAGTAATAAGTAATACTTCAAAGGAAGATAATGTGTTTGAGCACGAATGAACAACTGATATATAGGTGGGTTTTTTTTTCTTCTTTATCCTCTGCTGAGGATGACTCAAACTCAGCAAATTAATGGTTTTCATTCAGTGAAGAGTTAACCTTGAAATAATTTGAAGATGCTAAGTAGGAGGTTTTACAGAGGTGCCGCCATTTATTATCAAGACAGAAGAAAATCAAGTTCACAGAAAGTACATCTGAATTAGTCAATAGAAATTCATGTAAAATACACTTATTCAGTACAAATTGTTTTCACAGGTTATATTCTTCAATAAGGGTTTTTTTTTTTCAACAATTAGCAGAAAAACAATAAACAAACAACAAAATAATGATATATTAGAACAACAAAATAAAGCAAAAGCTGCAGGTAGTGTTGAATGGGTCCCCGCAAACCCCCTCATGCTTGTACTGTACGTGGTGCATGCCAAGCTTTTTGGCATGACGGAAATGTAGGCAAATGATATTACATGAAAGTACAAAAAATTTAACATTTCTGATATGCTGACGGCAGAGGTTCTCAATCCGCTCAGCAAAACCTCAAGTCAAAGTTGCTAAGTAAATGACCCGGTGTCAGAGTTCTCAGCGGGGCAACAGCGTGGGCCTGCAGCTCACTGCGGGACCTGTGTGTCTGTCAGACCCAACACATCAAAGTTCAGAGGTCCGCCACGGACACGCCCTTTTACGAAGTCACAATTTTCACAGTGAGCGACCATCAACATATTTTAGACTCACAACATCACATTTAAGGATAATACACTCAAGTAGCTAATAATGACACATAAAAATGTAAAACACGATTTTTCTTCTTGCCAGCAGGTAGCGCTATGTCAGTGTATGGATATTGGCATATTGATTTGATCACGGGAGGTCTTTGATCTTTGTAAAAATTTCGGTCCATTGCAGCAGGCAGAGCAGAGTTACACATCACTTCCTGTTTCATGGCAAACCTTCAGATTTTCAGCCGGCTGCCATGGCCTTTGACTTTTGCAAAGAATTTTTATACTTTTTCCTAATGATGGCTTTTCATGAAGCTTCATTAACCATTTTCTATATTTTCTGACTCCACTAGATGGCACTGTTAGTTTGAAGATAGAGGCTGAAAGACCAATAAACAAATGTTTGAGAGCACACTTCATTGCCAGACAGCGCCATCTAGTGGCTTCAGAAACTAAAGACAGTGGTTCATGAAGCTTCATTTGGCCATCACTAATTTTTTCAGTGGAAAGAACTTTTGTATACTCAGGCCAAATTTGAAGTATGTTGGATTTACCGTATAGGACTAGTTCAACACAAAGCACCTGTGCTTGTATTGATTGTAATGGCACATTTAATTCAGAAAGTATATTGACAACGTATTAGAGATGTACATCAATAACTCAAACTGGGTAATAAATGTTTTCATTATTTCATTTTGTACAACCTCTACACACTCTGCTAAAGTGGTAAAGCATGATGTACAGTTTTTATATTCAACATCTAAATAGAAATATCTCCCACAAGTTTATCCTGTTTTCATGGAAACATTTCAAGCATTAATTTCCTTCCAAAACTGACGATTGCTCAGATCAAACAGAATCTCAAAGAAATGCCTCTCGCTGATAACACAGACAGCCAGGTTTGATAAATTGATCCTAATGAAACCAGCATGCAATTACGGCATGTCGAAATACATCAACTGCCAGGATGTGCAGTTACAACAAAGAGCAGCAAAACTCATCGGCCTCAAGGACACTGAAGCCTCCTCGGTGTTTGGTGGAAAAACAGTGAAGTTGAGGCGGAGGTTGATCTGGTAGAGTCACTGTGATGAAACCGGGAAAGGAGAGTCCCTCAATATTTGTAAACCTCGCTGTGATAATCATCAGCTCGTGTTGGTATAATCACCGCAGTGTACTATAATCAGACGTGTGCTGAAAATAAACAAGGGAGGTGTGTTTGATCACTCAAACTTCGTTTGGATAGCGTGCTTCATTCAAAAAAAAAAAAAAAAATGGTAGCAACAAAAGACATAATATCAAAAATTCTACAACTATCCCTCCCTCATCTCGCAATTTATTCATGTTCACCCCAGAATGTGAAGTGTGTTAGTAGCCAGACACTAATGAGGAAACGCTATCTTTACTTTGAACACAGTAGGCAGTGTTAAAGGTAAAATTAGGGGCAGATTGAAAACAGAGTGACTACTAATCCCTGAAATAGACTTTAAGAATATCTCACTGATCAGACAGCATGGATCTAAACAAACAATTGAAACATAATTAAATACACTGACATTCACAGATAGGGACAATTTGGGGACGCCAAAAATTTACCTTTTTGGACTATAAGATGAAATCCACATCATGTGTGCATGCACAGGGAGAACATGGAAACTCGAAGCATGCTTCTATAAGTATGGACCTCAAATCAGGACATCTGCACTGTGAAAGGAAGTGGTGCTAACCATGACATCCATCCATCCATCCATCCATCCATCCATCC
>OMNM01041648.1:0-13451 GCA_900302745.1 Parablennius parvicornis
ATAATGCTGGTTTGTATAATACCCGTGGGCAGTTTTTGCCAAGGGTCATGCTCATGAACCCACAGTGGTGATCTGTCAGTGGGATTCCAAGCAGGAAACATTCAGTCACAAGTCGTCCTCTCTAACCTCTAACAAGGAGTGATGTTTATTTGTTGCTGACGTTTCACAAGCTTCATTAGTCAAATGAACAAATCTTTGATATTAGCGGGTTTCCGAGTTCGATGTGAGATCATGTCACCAATGATCAGCATCACACAAAGCATTTTAAGGATTGATCCAATGACTGAATAAGATGATCTTCATTCAAGTTTTACGAAAATAATGAAATCTGCTCACTCAGTCAAAAATCATTTAGTCAGATCAACAAAAAAGTGACCGTGCAAACGCAGCTACCCTCTTTTTTTTAAATTGGTGTCCTCGCTTTAATGACGCAAACACACAAATTAAAGACGCCTCCTGTAAGAGGTTTGTACCTAAAAGCCTCCTGAGGAAACGGCAGAACTGCTCAACACTTAAGGCATCGGTGTGATTTCTACGGAGATCTGGATACCATCGCTTGCGGCACTGGAGGCTCTCATGACAGCTGTTTCTTGTTTTGTATTCTGAAGTGAGGTCGGATCCCGGCGGATTCCTGCTTGCGTTGCGATCAAAATTTTATGCAGTCCTTGCACAGGCCAGTCACGAAGCACATATGGGAAAGACGTAGATGGGGAGAGAGCAAAAAAAAAACAAAACATACTGCTGACAGCACACTTTTCTTCCAAGCCACAAGAGAGGCGTAATAGACATTTTCAGGGCAGATGTGGACGTCCAGTGAGATACACCTCTTGTGAAAACAACTGTTTTTACAATGATTGATGATCCTGAATGCAGGAGGCTCCTCGGAATACATAAATGAATTAAACCGAGATGTTTCGGGCAAACGTAAAGGTGTCTGAGTTAAAGAGGCT
The DNA here is from genome assembly GCA_900302745.1 of Parablennius parvicornis. Classification (NCBI taxonomy): domain Eukaryota; kingdom Metazoa; phylum Chordata; class Actinopteri; order Blenniiformes; family Blenniidae; genus Parablennius; species Parablennius parvicornis. The sequence continues at coordinate 951 of OMNM01041648.1, forward strand.
CTCATCCTCAGCTGGTGCTCTTTCCCCTCGAACCAGAGTCGCTCACCGCTGCCGCAGACAGCTGCCTTCACAGCCTGCTTTGAGTTCTGCCCACACACACTTAATTCACTCAGTAGTGTTAAGTTGACTTTGCTATAAACCCGCAGCATCCAACTTCACACTCTTAGCTTTCCATCGCAGCTGCTCTGCCTCTGCTGCCAAGTTGCTTTACCAGAGTATTTTTTTTTTTTTTTTTGTGAGTGCTGCCCTCTGCCAGCCTCGGCTCCTCAGACCGGATGATTCACTGCAGATCAACATTAAAGCTGCCCTTAAATTAGTGTTCCCTATTTCCTGTATGATTAACATGTATTTCTTCAAAGCTGCTAACCCTCCGTATTTTTGTCTCCTATATTTAAACCCAGCGTGCAAATCTTCGTGCAGATGAACCCCACGTGTTAAGCTCTTTGGAGACAGTTTGAGAAAAGCAACCGGAGAGTCATAGAACGTTTAACTCGCTTGTTTGCTTTAATAGGAATAAAAACAGGAAACACACCGTGACAATCTTTTTTAAACTTGGGCTGAAATCTGATTAGATCTGATTATATAATAGAAAATTTCAGATTCAATTTTCTGTGAGCCTGCCGCTCGCTGCCTCCATTTTGTGCTTTTTCGCTAAAATCTCATCTGCGTTGACTGGCTAATTTTTATTATTTTTTTCCCTAAAAAGTTTGGCAAATCATTACCAAAAATTCATAGCACACTTTTCCCAAACTGTCATCATGTTTTTGATGTGCTGTTTGTGTACATGCTTCCATCCACTTTGACTGACAAATTTCCTGCAGATTTTTGCATTTTTCTCGAAACAATTTGCTGATTTGTGTTGCAAATCAAAGCAGTTGTTAAATATGGTCTATAGGTGTCGCAAATAGATGAATGGATGTTTTATATGTACATATATTTTTTAAATGTATTGGATGTCAACATCAAACTTTGAAACACAGTATTGCACAGTTTCTTTTTTTAAAATTTTTTTTTAAAGCTTTGTCGTGTTTTCAAGTGTTTTCAAGATTTGGGTATGTGAGGGTATGTCTGTCTTTCTTTTTTACTCCCTACGAACTTAAAAGGAGCTTATAAAACGTTTGCTGTCAAAACAGTGCGAGGAGCATCACAAAGCCGCAAAGATCAGCTGCATAATTGAGTGGCTGAGTCACCTTTATGTCTAAGTACATTGGTGTTGTTTTAAAAAGTCGGGTGCAGGTTTGCGTGGAAGGAGACTCACTGAAGAGCAGGTTTTGATTCACTGCCATGTGAGGTTTGTGCAGCAGCTCATCAGCGGCAGAACGGCTCGTCATAGTCAAGTATGTGGTGGGAGGATGAATCTTCCATCCCTCAAGTACTCATTTTGTTTCTAATACCAGGCTTCCCAGAGTTTTTTTTTTTTTTCCAATTAAGGAACAATAATCCTGGTATATTTATCCATGTAGTCTGCAACTGCCGTGACTGTTACACTTTATATTTGGTACTAAAGCTTATTCTCATAACCCTGAGCCCCTGATTTTACCTGCTGTTTGAAGTTGTCTGGTGTCCCCATTAATCTGTGAACCACTGTACTAAATTGAATCTAACCTGAGACTAATGTAAACACACCCAAGGTGCGTTTATGGAAGATTAAAGGAATTCTGTTGGTTCATGCTGTGAACCAACAGAATCATTCACCGAGAGATCTCAAGCTAGAAACACTCATAGCTATTAATGAATTCATAGGTATCATCAGGATTTATGCTCAGGGGTGAATGTTGTTAGTTTTCCTAGTAGTTTCCAGCACGTAACAACTCTGTTAACTTTTAATAGGTTTTAGATTTTATGGTTAATACCTCCTTGTTTAATTGCTGGTCAGATTTAAGACATTTGAGGGGTCCTTATCATTTCTTGTGACTCTTCGCATGAAAGACAATAATCAGAAATCATTAAAAAAAAAGTTTAGTAAATCGACTAGCTTGAGAAATGTATTTTAGTTACAAAACTTGATCTTTACCACCCGTGTCTCACATCTCCTGTAAAATGATTTAGTGGCTCACATTGTAAAGCTTCAACTGCACTTAAAGGGCATGCACCCACTCATGCACACGCACCCGCACGCACACACACACACGCACGCATACACAAACACATGCATCATGCATGTTGTCCCGATAAAAGGTTTAATTTAGTTCCCCTGCTCTTCCCTCTGCTCTCGGCTGCAAAATGCTTTTCCTCGCTACATTTTTTCATTCGGCACACTGACCCTGCTTCACCTTTTCTGCTTCCAATTCCACCACTTTTCTGGTATTTGATAGCGCTGCCCTCTTCCAGAGGTTACTCTATGATCAGGCCATTTGCCACCCTCCATCACTCCACTTCTGTACTGCCGAGCTGCAGTTCTGCTTCAGGTCAGAGCAACATTGCGTTTCTGGTGTGTTTGGTACATTATTGTGACTGTAGAGACAATCAACAAGGAGTTGTGTTGTCAGACCATCGTTCACTCAGAGCCACCGTGGAACTCGAGTCGACAACAGCCCAAACTGCCAAACACAACAAGTGAAACTAAGGGAAGCTTTACCTTTTCTTTCCTCCATCTTTAAAAAAAAAAGCACGGTGCTAAAACAAATCATTCTGAAATTACAGGAGAGACACATAAGCACTTTTTTTTTTTTTTTTTTAAAGCTGTAGTGATGCGTGATACATTAAACGAAAACAGCAGAATAATTATATCTGACTTCTGAAAGTGAGTTTCTCTTTCTTCTTTCCTCCCATTAGGACTCGCTTGATGCAAAGCTTCAAAGAATCCCACTCCCATGAGTCCCTGCTTTCTCCCAGCAGTGCTGCAGAGGCTCTGGACCTAGTTCTGGACGAAGATGCCATAATCAAACCTGTCCACTCTAGCATTTTAGGACAAGAATACTGCTTTGAGGTCTGTTAAGTGGTTTCACGTTTTACATCCCTGTATTATTATCTGTAACCTACGATGGTCGTGTTGCAGTTCAAGGGCCAGCTTGTATCTTATCTTTCTTTCTTTAAAAAAACAAAAAAAACAAAAAACTAAAAAAAAAATCTAAATATTTGTTATTAAATTTGAATCTTAGACCTGGAGAGACATTTGTGTACATCTCCCTTTTATAGGCGTGTACAAACTTCCGATTTTGAGACTCTCTCAGACAGAAACAAGCACGACAAGTCTTTTCCAGTTTTTTTGGTAATCTGTCGAAGGTTACTGGTAAAATTAACCTGAGTTCACAATATACTCAATAGAAAAGAACCTGGTGATCATTAATGACTCAACGATCAACGTAACGCTGGTGGTTTGCAGTGTCCCATGAAGCTAAAACACAAGACCAAGTTCACATCTTGCATCTTCTTCTCTAGTAAATTTCAACTATTTCAAACCTGGTTCGCTGAGTTAGGCTTTTATCAGCACTGGTGATATGCTGCGACCTGCTGGACTAAATTGCTTCCCCTGACAGAATCGCTGTTAGTGAAGCTGTTGCCGTAAAGTAGCGAGTTTAAAAATGATTGACTTACTCAGACATACCTAAAAAGCACCACCAATTGACCCTAATGTGTTGTAAAAATTGGGTGATTTTTTTTTTTTTTTTTTGCAGTTGTTACGAGTTGCTCAGATTTGGTTCCCCTGATTATCAACCTGAGAGTGAAACGTATAATCAAATCTTCTCCAAAAAAGATGATACAGTAAAATAGTTCGATGTGTTTGATGTGTTCAGAGTTAAAAAAAACAAAAAAAAAACAAACACAGGGTGCAAATAACGTCTAATACCTTCATTTCAGTAAAATATAGACGCTTTGATATCAAATTGTGTTTCACACTTTCTTTACGTGACTTTAAATTCATCAGGGTAAAATGTACACGGAAAACAGCAATAATGAATTCAATGTATGTCTCATTGCATGAATTTCAGTGACAGATGCAGTTCTCTGCAGTTAGACTGAACCCTGCTGATACACATGGATGATGTGCAGGATGACATAAATTGTCTGTCATGTTTCTAATTTAGTCACGAGGAATTACACTATTTGAGCGAAACCCAAAAATGAGTTGCAAGCTGAGAGATCTCGCATGCTGAGCGCTGCACAAGTCGTGTGCCTTGAGAAGTACTTGTTGCAGAGATTTAATCTCTCAACTGATTTGCCAAAAAAAAAGGTCTTAGCAAAGTCATTTGTTGTCATTTTGAATGTGAAAAAATTACAAGCTGTAAATGGTTTTTGCATAGTTTTACTATTAACACACAAGGCACAACCTTTGAAAATATAATATTTGAATTGTACTTTTATGTCTTTTAAAACTTCTTTCAAATTTTCTGAAAAGATATTAATTAACCTTAGAGATTTTCAGAAAGGATTAATTGTTGCCCTAAAAAAAAGGTAAACATTTTTTGGCTAATATGCGTCATTTTACTGGTCGAATCCACTGAATATCAGATCTTTCTGTTTGTGACTTTGATTCAAACTGCTGCATTAGACGGAGCCTTTGCCTTTATCCAGTCACGGGTTGTATTTTATTTGTTTGTTTGTTAGTTGTCATTTGGAGATTTCCACGAGAAAAGTACATAAAAAGGTAAAAGGTGAAAAGAGTTTGACTAAAAACGGGAGATGCACACAAAAAATTGTACCGAACCTTCAAAGTATGTCACGTGACATTCATTTGCGTTATCGGTGGTTTGTTTGGACTCGGGACAAATGATGCAACTTTAAAGATGAGCTGGACTGGAAGAAATGTATCCAGTTCCTCGGTGTTTAACGATTGAACAAAATAAGTTTATAGACTTGATTTGGGAAAATTACATTCGCCATTTTGTTTATCTTAGAAGCCAAAGGCGAATTTAAAAAACGATCAATTAGCCGTGGAAGCAATTTTTGTTTGTCGCCTCCGCGAAATGAATATTTTATGGGTATGAATCCACTATAATGAGGAGTTCTGTCTGCAGGTAACCACCAATTCAGGGACAAAATGTTTTGCCTGCCGTTCAGCTTCAGAAAGAGACAAATGGATTGAAAATCTACAACGAGCGGTCAAACCTAACAAGGTAGATTCAGTTCCTTTTTGATGTTCCACAAACACCTGGTGGTCTTCCACTTCTCACCCATGACATCTATATCCAACTAATGAAGGGTGGGACATTAAGAACAGTTATAATCCAGTAACAGAACTCCTCGTTTCAATTCCAGGATAACAGCCGACGGGTGGACAATGTGCTCAAACTGTGGATCATCGAAGCTCGAGACCTCCCGGCTAAGAAACGCTACTACTGCGAGCTCTGTCTGGACGACATGCTGTACGCGCGCACCACCAGCAAACCCCGCACCGACACCGTCTTCTGGGGCGAGCATTTTGAATTCAACAACCTGCCTACCATTCGTAGCCTTCGTTTGCACCTCTACAAGGAGACGGACAAAAAGAGACGCAAGGTAAAAAGGGTGGATTTCCTATTTCACTGCGGTTGATCGTCAGTTAATGTTGAAAATATGTGGTAAATGGCATGAAAACAACACTGTCGGTCATGCAGGAGAAAAGCACATACCTTGGCCTTGTCAGCATCCCCATATCCAGCATCACGGGCCGGCAGTTTGTGGAGCAGTGGTACCCGGTGATACAGTCCAGCGTGTTGGCCAAGAGCGGCGGTGTGGGAAGCACCAAGGTCATCAACGCGTCACTGCGGGTCAAATCCCGCTACCAGACCATGAACATCCTCCCGATGGAGCTCTACAAGGAGTTCGCCGAGTACATAACCAACAACTACCGAACACTGTGCGCCGTCCTGGAGCCGCTGCTGAGCGTGAAAAGCAAAGAGGAGGTGGCGTTTGCCCTGGTGCACATCCTCCAAAGCACGGGGAAGACTAAGGTAAACCGACGTCACCCGAATCAGGCGGCGACCATCTGATTCATTTCTGCTCTCGCGTCTTACTACTAATTATCGCTGTGGTGTTTATTACAACCACAACAACAACAAAAAGGTTTTGGTTAAATCTCCTCTCAGGAGTTCCTGTCAGACATGGCGATGTGTGAGGTGGATCGATTCATGGACCGAGAGCACTTGATCTTTCGGGAGAACACACTTGCTACAAAGGCTGTGGAAGAGTACCTCAAACTGATCGGTCACAGATACCTCAAGGAAGCTATAGGTGATGTTCCCCTTCACTACTATTTGATTATAAAGTGACTCTGCACCTATATTGTGAGTGCCACTGTGTGTGTTTGTGCAAACTGTGGTGTGTCGAGACTGATGAAATGACAAAATGTGCTTTGTAAATATTTACTACTTATCATTCATTCCATTATATTTACATACTATACAGACTGAATGATATTTATATACAAATACCATCTTAAATTTGGTAGAACAAAACCCTAATTTGACATAAATTGTTGTTAAATCTTTTTCATTTACACAATCAGTGTCAAAATAGCGCAAAGGTCACGTCAGCATATAAGAATAATATTTTTTTTACTTTGTTGTTTCACACAAAGTTCATCTTCTGCTGCCTGAATGATTGCAAGACTTTGTGAAAAGTTGTAGTTTGATTTGAGGTTTAACTGGATTCAGTTTATTTGCAGGTTTTTTCTATTAGTGTGTGCACGTACGTGCTATACTGCATATGGTGATTACAATACTCAACATGATCATATGTTGGTTAAACCAACATTGTTTTTTTTGGTACAAATTTGTGTTCCTGCTCTAAAATATACCCTGTTTTTATGTACATTTTTATAAATTTGCTCTAACCAATTTTTGCTTTTGCAAATGTATTTTCAGAAACAGTGTTTAATGACAGTGTGGCTTTCGGCTTTCAGGTGACTTTATTCGAGCCTTATATGAGTCTGAGGAAAACTGTGAGGTGGACCCCATGCGTGTCCCACCGTCAGTCCTCGCCGACCATCAAGCCAACCTTCGCATGTGCTGTGAGCTGCTACTCTGCAAGATCATCAACTCCCTCTGGTCAGTTTTTGCAGACACAGAAAACTGTATTTCCAGTTGACTTGTAGATGTTTGTCTGAGGAATGTAACTCTGAGCAGAAGTCTGTGATATATGAAATCATTATAAGATGCGCATCTCTGAGTTTTCCCATCGCCCTGAAAAATAAAATTATGTAGTGAAAATGTTATGAAAATTCAATTTATTCAAAGAATTAAAAGAAACAGTCAAATTGAAAATCTTCTGACACATTGCTCATCATTGATTCAATATTGTGAATCTTCAAAACCCTCATTCATCCAAATGGGCAAACCTTTACCGCATGTGTCTGTCTTGTCTGTTAAAGCTGCATTGATTTAGTTGTCAACAACTGTGAGAATTTTGTATCTGACGTCCGACCTTTACCATGTGTCTGATCCTTCAACTGTTGTTGATCATGTGCTTTAGATTGACGCTCAATAACCATAATCACCGACCTCAGCGATTTCAAGCTTCACATAGAAATGTAATAAAGCTCTTATTACCAGTAGCATGCGCTGACAAAGTAGGCGTTACAGTGAAACAGTAAAAAGTGTTCCTGTATCTAGAGATTGGATGGGAGCAGAAAAGATCAGGAATAAAAGGATTTTTGTCAAGAGCATAAGAGGGTAAATAATACAGATTGTTGTCCAAATTAAAATTAAAATTTCAGAATACATACTGCAGTCTTGCTAAATTTCCTGGAAAACCTACGTACGAGGAAAACCGAGAGAGCATGCAAACGCCACACAAAAAATGCCATCCTGGATTGACACCCAGGTATTTTTGCTGCGAGAGGCCAGTGCCTACCGTATTACCTCCAAAAATGTTATTTATTGTTTAGATTTATTGAATAAAATCAGTAAAATCTTCTCAAACAAACTGGAATTTTCTCTCTGTTTTAACCTGCTGACTTTGAAATAATCAGCTTAAATTCTTATTTTGCACAGTTTTCCTCGACATTTGTTATTAAAATGAAACGCGATTTCAATTCCAGCATATTCCCCCGGGAGCTGAAGGAGGTGTTCGCCTCGTGGCGAGCCAGGAGCGCGGAGCGTGGGCGGGAGGATCTCGCCGACACCCTCATCAGCTCCTCCCTGTTTCTTCGCTTCATGTGCCCGGCCATCATGTCGCCGTCCCTGTTCAACCTGATGCAGGAGTACCCCGCCGAGCGCACGTCCCGCACGCTCACGCTCATCGCCAAAGTGATGCAGAACCTGGCCAGCTTCAACAAGTGAGCGGCCCATTGCACTAACTAACACACATATCAGCCAAAGTCACTCAAAGTCACCCAATAATGTGACATAACGCGGATCCCAAAACTTAAAAAAACTTTAATATTACATTATGGGGCAGGCAAAAATATTTTTCCCCTAATAGTGTAATAATTTTATTACATCATGAAGTGAGTCAATGATTTATGATTTGGACTTGAACTTGAATTGCTTCAATTTGAATATCACTAAAAGACCGAGTTCTAAAAGTTTTTATTTGTTTATATATACATACAGTTTATGGTACTTATGTATTCATGTGTGATCTTTGTAAGACCAAGTCATTTATTGTCTTGTGTTCTCTATAATCTGTAATCTCTTTCTCCAATCATCAGTAAAAAAAAAAGAAAAAAATGTATATGCCTCAAACATATTAAGATCACATTTCAATTCTTGGTTATTACATTTTGGGTTTTATTAACATTTTTGTAATTACATTTTGGGCTCAACACTTTTGTTACATCATCGACCAGTTCTCCAATTTCAGATTTTATTCCATTATATTTTATCACAATTCGGATCATTGTTACATATCGGGCTCTAACACGCCCATTGAAAAATTTTCCAAACAACAGAGAAATCCTTCTGGTTTCCTCGATCTGTTTCCTCCGTACAACATATGGGCTCACATATGTCAATTCCTTACTTTTTCGGGCAATAATGAATGATGGCAGCCGCAGACATGATTCACAGTGACAGTGATTCGTGGCTCAGTTTAAAGTTTGCAGCCTTTGGATTTTGGTGCTGGGATGTATTTCACACACATTTCTTCACTTTGTGCTCCTCACCTGAATTTTCTTTCTTTCTTTCTTTTTTTTTTTTTTTAAATATCCAACCAGAATGTTTTTATTTTTAAAGACTTCTTTTGACTAAGACTTCAACAGTGTGGCAGTTAGTAAAATGTTGTAATTTTACTGGCTTCACTCGAAGAGTATTTGATGAAATACTCTCACGGTGTCGCCTGTTCTCGTCTCAGCACCCTGAAGTGTTTCACTGGATGTCATCAGATATTTGATGAGCCGAGTGTGGCTTTCACACTGACGCTGCTTTATCTCGATGGCTCCCTGCAGAGCGGAGACAATTAGTCAGTGACTTGACAGAGAAAAATAAACCATCCACAATCTCATTTAACAAATTCATCCTTCAGGTTCAAAGAAGTGAAAGAAATCAGCGCAGGATCCAAGCTCATTCATTATGAAATACGCTGGATATCATTTTTTTAATTATTATTATTTTGTTGAGAAATTAAATATATTTTGGTTTTGGACTGACAAACAAATAATCTGAAACTGCTTTGGCATTTGAGGAATTTCATCAGCAGCTTATCACTATGACCTGAACAATTAAGAGGGCAGCTGCATGTTTTTGGCTGAAAGCTGTGGTGACTTTATTGAATGAAGTTGATTTTCTGTCTCTGATATCGTGAAGCTAAATGTGGTGAGTTCGTGTCGGGTGAACTCTATTTGAATTCTTGCTTCTATTTGTGTTCAATTTTTCTTCGTTTGATTGATTTCTTTTGCAGCTGGTGTGTGTCATTTTAAAATCCAGCAGCTAAATTAGAAAGAAGAAGAAGAAGAAAAAAGAAACAAGAAACAAGTATAGAATGAATCCAGTAAGAAAAACATCAATAGTTGGAGCCAATGTCCATCGAGTGAGATTGTTCTTTCAGTGCTTTTATCTACAGCTGTCAGCCAGCCGTCTGTGGACTGGAAGATAAAAGGGGATATTCACTTTTGATGGAAAAGATACCTTTGAAAATTGACCAGGTTTAATTTTTCAGGTAAAGAAAGAGCTGCAGTTACTAGTATGAATGTGTGAAACCGTGTTTTATTTCAATTCGACACCAATCCAAAGCAGTGAGTGTGCTAGATTAACCCTTTCAACTTGAAATAACACAAAAGGTTCCTACTTGGGGATCTTTTAATTATACCACCTCTGAGCAGGGGTAAATGAATTCACTTATATAGCTCTTTTCCACCGCTTGATCGGCACTCAAAGTGCTTTACATTGTTAATCATATTCACCCATTCACACCCCACAATGGAGGCGGCTGCCATACAAAGGCGCTCAAATCCATCCGTTGAGAGTGATTCAGTTCAGTGTCTCGCTCAAGAACATTTTGACATGTGAACTGAGGGAAGATCCAACCTGCAACCGTGCTGCAAATATTTGACAATAATTTAAAAAATTAAGTAAATAATTCCCATTACCAGGATTCAAACACCAACACTCAAAGTTATGACTTAACCTACTGCATCAGTTAAATTACTATATCAGAAAAAAAAAAAAAATCAGGGTTCATCAGTGTTTTATTTTGTTTTTTAAAAGAAATAAAGATGCACAAACGATGCAATTTTCTTCTAAAAAGGTGATGATTATGTGTTTATTCGCTACAAGCCGGTTCGGTTTACCTTCAACAAGCAACTCCACCAGGCAGTCACAAGCTTTTTTCCAGGACACCGCTAGAGATTTATTTTATTGTCATTCTTTCGTCAGTCAACTAAATTATAACTGTTAGTGTGTCAGGGACAAAAATACTCCAAGATTCTTTTTTCTTTCACATCACTCAATTTTCCACTTCACTGAACCCAAGTTCTGATTTTATTTTTATGGCATTGCAGCACTTTTGAAGAGCTTTTATTTTGGCACTAAACATAGATTGTTCAAAGGGTTAAAATGGCAACCTTGGATGTCAAGGACTCAGCACCAGTCTTTCGTTTTCTTCACTGCAAAACAATTGCAACACAGTAGATGACTGATATCTTAGAAAAAAAAAAAAAAAAAAAAAAGGTTTGCCATATAATCCTAAAGTGTCCCCACGGTTTATATTATGTGCAGATTTGGACCCAAGGAGGAGTACATGTACTTCATGAATGAGTTCCTGGAGATGGAGTGGGGCTCAATGCAGCAGTTTCTCTACGAGATTTCCAACATGGACGCCGGGGGGAACGCGGGAGGCTTCGAAGGCTACATCGACCTCGGCAGAGAGCTGTCCATGCTGCACAGCTTACTGTGGGAAGTAATGGGCCAGCTCAGCAAGGTAGGTGGGAGGACGCTATCAGTCAAACGCTTAATACGGCCTCTCGCTGTTTAAAATAAAAAAAGTAGAATCAAGAGCATGAAAGTGAATAGCTGCAGGTCTCTATCTCGTAGTCATAGAATGAATATTAATCCTGATGGAATACTATGTCAAATTTAAAGCGCTCTCTCTTGCAATTAACTACAATTGCTCAGTAGTTTCTGTATAATGAAAGTTGTGACTGTTTGAGGCTCGGCTGCAAATTGCATTGTAGATTAATCTGCTATATCAATGATATTCATCTTTGTTGAGTGGAAGACTCATCGGATCTAATGAATGAAGCGCGGGACTGTGGAACATTTTCTCAATTCATTCACGCCACAAGGCTACAGAGTACCGAAAGTGTCGCGGAGATTGGTTGACACCAAGGTGACGGAGTTCTCTCTATCTTATTAATATTACACAAAAAGATTGTCTATAAGATATTTGTGAATTCATTCACAGCCACCTGGCTCAATCTGTCCTTCAGCAAAGACGGTCGAAAAATTTTAATGCGAAAAACTGGCCACTAATCAGTTTTACTGTCTCTTTTTATCGACAATCAGCTTGCTGGAGTTACAACTACAATCAGTATAGAAATTATACCTGGAAATATTAGTTGAGCAATGTTATCGTTTTATTATATTATTATCATCTTAAATATCTTTCTGTATTTTTTTTTCCCCCAATCAATCAAAATGAAGATTTATTGGCAAATATGATGAGTTCAGTTTGATCAGTATCAAGAAAAGCTTTCAGCATTGACTCATTATTAACAGTGACGTTTTAGAATGTACATTTTGCATCTTAGTTAAAATTGGTTTCACGTTTTTTTTTGCTTTTTTTTCTTCTTATGTTTTACGGAATATCTTCATTTTTACTCTGACGCATGCAGAACTTTGATCATCAAATATCATGCTAAGCTTTTAGAGTTTTCGAAATATGCAGATGACCAACACTCTGGAGTTACCCAGAATACACCTCAGGCTGTGTATGCTGGTAAACAAACTGCTCACACCACATCAGACCATTACATGGCTGGTGCTTTTAGTGGAGTTGTGTTTTTTTTTTTTTTTTTTTTTTTTTTTTTTTTTTTAGGGTGTCTGCCAGCTGCAGCAGAGTGAGGATGACGAGGAAGAATACCTTCACAGGCGTATTGATATTCGGTGCTTCACTTTATATTGCTCATGGCATTATGTTTATGGG
>OMNM01041666.1:0-11545 GCA_900302745.1 Parablennius parvicornis
CATCTACAATTGTTACCTGTAAAGTTTCAAAGGAAAGACAAGAGGTCAGAAATGAATAAATACAGGCGTAATGACTGAACCCCAGGCCCCTCTTTAACCCCTCTTTATAACCATGAGGCCTCAACATCCCACGTTCTCCCCTTTTATCAATCTGTTTGATCACAGAAAGATCAACGTGTCTGTACTTCAAGTTCAAACATCTTTATTGGCATTACATTTTCAAAATCCGGCCAAAGCAACAAAATCGATTTATCCAATCATCGGTACAAAAAAATGTATAAGCATTAAATTTTTATTACTACATTAAAATTCTACCATGTGTATCATTATTGTGTCTTCATCATTGACCTCTTGAGTGTTATCTTCTCACTTTCTAAACATTTAGAGATTAGTAGAAGACTGAATGACTTGGACAACAACAATCTCACATAAATACCATAAATTGTATATAAATAGAATATCAACTCGTGGTCCAAACTTAAATTAAATTAACGTAAAATCCAAAAACCAGAGAGCACACTGATAACAATGGGGAGCAGGAAATGGGATGAACACGAAACAAATTGATGAAATGAACTGACACAGACAAGACAAGACAAGGAGAGGGGTTTAACGCCACAGGGAAAGAAGGGGAACAACAGGTGAAGCACACGAGTGCAGAGCAGAGGAATAAGACAATAGGATAATTGGAAACATAAGGTGAGACACACTGGGGCAGACAGACACAGCGTCCAGATACTCTTAAATCTGGCTGAAGATGCAAGGCCGTCCACGACAGGATGACTGGTACGTTTCCCTTGTGTTTCTCCACCATTCTTCCATCAATGTTTCTTTCAACACCACTCAGATGCAGGAAAAAAAAAACATCACTGACACTGGAGTCTGAATTAGCAAGTTGATTATTTTAATGAGGTTACAGATTGTTATGTTAAGCTATACATACGATAAATAAAATCACAACAAATAACTATTAGAGTTGATAGCATGGTTCAAAGATCATCTTGATTTGGAGTTTTGTTCATTGGTAGCACTTTGAAATCTCATGAAAACAGGAGTCGTCTCTCTGCAGTCTTTATCTGGGCTTGATGTTCAAAAGCTCTGGACGTTTTGTCACCACCTGATGGAACATAAGAAGGATGGAAAAGTCATCTCAACATTCCCACTGTGGTATAATGCCATATTTAGACGCTGTGAATATTCAATCTTTTATTGGTTGTGGATAACGCCGAACCAGGAGACAGTACCGGAAATCTAGTGTCAACATTCTCAAGTCGTGGCGTGAATCCTCTTGAGTAATAATTGCCTGCAACTCCATGATTATGTTTTCCTAGGGGGACATTGAAATAGTAGAGTTGTGTTCTTGATGATTAATATCAAAAGATGTACGGAGAAACAGACCGAGGCATACCTCTATCAGTGAAGTCAAAGAAGTCCTCCTCGAAATCAAACGCTCGTCTGTCCTCGGAGTGACTTTTCCTGAAATATGACAGAAGTTAATTTCCTTATGATGCTATTGAAGAAGGTGCTGGTTGATCTCGCCAACCAAATGTCCTCATACCTGTTCTTCACAATGAAAGTGACGACAGCGATGATGATCAATAGCAGGACAGCTCCCGCTAAAGATCCAAACAACGCCCCATAGAAGCCCGGACCTCGGCGGAAGAGGTCACATCGTGGACCGTAATACTGCTCCAGGCTATCTTGGTAGCAACTGTGTAACAATAGAAATTATACAATGAGAGTATGCGGTACACAGCTATAATCCACATCACATAACAAAACTGTTCTGGCTTACTCGCAGACTGGCCCTTTGTAGATATGATTTTGACACCGTCCGTGTTGATTGCAGTAATCAGGGTTGGTTTTGCATGGTCCCACACACTGCCATTGACCATTGATTATCACAGCCGTGTAGTTGGCAAACCCGAAACAGTTAAGGTAAGGTCTCAGGTAACTGATATCTGATTGATTGAAACGCACAAATCGATATGTTTTGAATTACATCAAAATGGACAAACCGAAAAAGATGCTGGTTCGTCATTGGATGACTTACTTGCAATTGGAGGTGCCTCGAATGCGACTTCATTTAGCTGGACGCTTGTATTACCAAACGCCTGTGAAATCTTCATGAGGTTAGTTGTGTCATTCAGAATTTTCGTCAGTTCTTCTTGAAGCTGAGTGTTGATGAACTGGATTTGAGTTTCGTTGTTTGGATAGTTGTAAACTGCCACGCTGTCTGCAACAACAGACCCTGATCTGTCGGAAAAACAGAAAAATATTTCACAAGCTCAAAATAACTTCTTTTTTTTCAAACATCAATAAAATTTTGGAATGACTTACGATAATTTCTTGACCTTGACTGTTTTATAGGCTTGTGGTTCTGCTTTTTTGCAAAGAGTATCAAGCTATAATACGAAAGATTAAATCAATGTACATTTATGGTCAAAAAGTATGTTTGGGACATGAAATAAAAACACAACATATTTTCTATAATACAATAATCTATCAAGGACTGTCTTGCAAGATGAGCAAATGCACAGAAAATAAATTTGATTAAATAGATCATGCATGAAAATAATATAATTATTTACCTGCACTTCTAATTTACTGATGAAATCTAAGGATGGAGGTGAACTCATGTCATTAAATGCTTCCATAAAGTTGACATTGATTTTTAGAGTAACATTTGCTTGTCGGGTTGGGATTGCCGCTGTGTCTGCAAAAACAAAAAAAAGTGTCACACAATGACATGATAGTAAATGTATAATCAAAAGGCTGGTAGAATACAATATATATAAAGCAAAACATAATTCTTTTAACAGGTATCTTTGTGCTGTATTCAAAGTTGATTTTCACCAATAATATCAGATGAGGATGACATTTAATTTCTCACCAATGTTGATAGAGATGTCGTTCTCTCCAAACGAGCATTCGGCTCCAAAGACATAGTCGTTACACTGACACTGACAGGCTCCAAGAGTCACATTATATGCACAGCTACCCCCATTACACTGACAGTCTGTACACTGGGGGGTTGTGGAGGACGTCGTCACAGGGGAAGTAGCATTTGAATCGGTGGAGAAAGGAGGTGTTGAATGGAAGGTGGTTGTGTGGATTTTGGTGACTTCAGATGATGTCAAAGCATTTGAAGTTGTTGAAGGTGAAGATGCTGAACTGCTACTTGGTTTTTCACTTGTTGTTTCACCATTGGCTGCAGAAATGGGTTGTGTCGATAGTGTGACAGGTTGTAGTATTTGTGTAGTTGCTGTCGTGTTGGGATTTGGCCTTGACGTTATCGTTGCTGATGGCTCTTGGCTTGTTGTTGCTGTCTCTGTCTCAGTGGTAGATGGCAGTGTTGTTCCTGTGCTGGGTTTGAGTGATGTTTGTGGAAACTGGGTGGTTTCCTGCTTAATTGTAGAGCTGGCAGTGGTTGGATGTTCTGTTCTTTCTGTGAAAGTGGTTGTGCCTGAGAGAATTGTACTGGGCAGTGATGATTGGTCATTTTTTGTGAATGTAGACGTTGACTGAGTAGTTTCTGAGGGTGTCATTACAATTTCAGATGTGGATTGCTGCTCTGTGACTGAAGACGTTATCGTTGCTGATGTCCCTTGGCTTATTGTTGATTTTTCTGTCTCAATAGTAGACGATGGTGTTGTTCTTGTGCTGGGTGGAACTGATGTTTGAGAAAACTGAGATGTCTCAGGACTGACGGTAGAGCCAGCTGTGGATGGGCGTTCGGTGCTTTCAGTGAAAGTTGTTGTGTCTGACAGAATTGTAGTGATAGATGGAGGCTGGTTAATTGTAGAGAATATAGAGGTTGACTGTGTTGATTGAGGTATTTCTGATGGTGTCACCACAGTTCCAGATGTAGATTGTGGGGAGGTGGAAAAGGACGTGATCGATGTTTTAGGAAACAGAGATGTCTCGGTATTGAAGATAGAGCTAGCAGTGGATGGATGTTCTCTGTTTGTCGTCAAACTGCTTGTGTCTGAAAGAATTGTGGTGGTTGATGGTGATTGGTCATTTGTTGTGAGTTTGTTTGTAGACTGTGTTGATGAGGGAGTTTCTGAAGGTGTCAAGACGGTTTCAGAATTAGATTGTGGCTCTGTGGATGAAGACTTTGTCGTTGTTGATGTCTCTTGGCTTATTGTTGCTGTCTCTGTCTCAGCGGTAGATAATGGTGTTGTTCCTGGGCTTGGTGTGAGTGATGTTCTAGGAAACTGGGTGGTCTCCTGCTTAAATGTCGAGCTCGCTGTGGTTGGATGTTCTGTTCTTTCTGTGAAACTGGTTTTGCCTGACAGAATTGTGGTGGTTGATGAATGTTGGTCATCAGTATTGAATGTAGAACTTGACTGTGTTTCTGAAGGTGTAATGGATCCCAATCCTGATGTTTGTTGACTTGTTGATTTCTCAGTCTCACTGGCAGGTATTACTGTTGTTCCCACGTTATTCGCCCTGCTGTGCAATCCAGATGATTCCAACATTATCTCTTGGGATTCACTGTTCAAACCTTCCAAAAATTCAGTTTTTCTCCTGTTTGCATGTGATGGACTATTTCCTTCATCTTCATTTGATTGCTTTTGTTTTTGCCCCGTGTCATCAGGCTGTTTCTTTGTGTTGTCAGTTCCTGTTAAAACGTAAAAAAAATATCTTTTGTAAATTTTATCCGAAACCAATCAGTTTAAACTATGTTTAGATTTATGTCAGCATTGTTTGAAAAGGTTCCATTCATTTCTTTCCATGATAGCAGAGGATGAAGTTTATCCCAGCTATAACATTGGGTGAAAGGTGCACTCAAGCAGGTTGCCAGTTCATCTCCAGGTCAGTACAGAGAGAGGCAACCAAACAAACTTATACTTATAAACAATGTCGAAAACGCATTGCATTGAACAAGTCTTTAATTGTGGGGGGGATGCTGGAGGGTCCTGGCACAGAATGAGACTCCTGCCTTCTTCTTGTGAGTCAGTAATTTTAACCACTGCAACACAGTGCTGGTTGTTGCAACTGAATTTAACTTTAACAAAAAACAAACAAACAAAAAAAAAAACAACTTTTGAAATGTTTAGAATGATCTTTTTTAATATTATTTGTGTGTAGATGTGAATAAGTCTTTCGAGGATAAAACTTTTTTAATGAGATTTATAGTGTGAAACCCAGCCAAACTCTCTGCTGCTCTGCTTTTGTTTTCTCAGGTATATTTTGTCATTTTTGGTTGAAATTCTTCTGTGTACCTTTTTCTTTTTGCTCTGCCAGTCAAATGCAGTCGTAATTGAGGATTGTCTGTGATACTTTAGCAGCCTTCTCTTGTCATACAGTGACATCTAGTGTTCAGAGATGGGATTTATGGGTAGATTTTGATATATAAGTTACATGATGAGCCAAAACAACAATTTAAAAAGCGTAACTTACAGTCTGGAATAAACACAATTGTTTTGATACAACCATTTTTTACTCCAAATATTTGGAAAAACATCACTTTCTATAAATAAAATTGAAAATATAAAATTTGGACTTCTGTACATTTCACTTACATAAAGAAGTTTAATTGGCAGGTTTATGAAATCACCTTAAAACACAAATCTGTACTTCTGCTGAAATAGAGAATGTCTATAGGTATATACAGTATTTACCTAATATAGGAGAGAAAATGTCAGAATATTATTGATTCTGAGGAGTACATTTTATGAAAGTACTCAACATTTAATGCAAAACACATCAAGCTTGTGTGCTCTGTCCCTCCTGAATGTTGTGGAGGTTCATCTGGCATTAACTCTCCATTTCCATTATCTACGACACAAGCTAGTTTAATTATGTTTACTGTTTGACAGTATTGACAGTAACACTCTCTTTGATTCACTGATGTTATTGGGTAAGTCTATTGCAGAGGTATCCAATATATGACCCACAGGCCAAAACGGATCCACCGGAGCGACCAGTATGGGCCGCCATATATCATAGGAAAACATTTTTTAAAAACCACAAAGAATACATACGAGAGTTCATATTCTTACTTTTTCTACTCTACTCTGCTCTGTTTTAGTGAGTTTAACTGACTTATGAGAACCCAGTGTCTGAAGATTTCAAATAGCTTTAAAAAACGTTCACATTACATTGGGGAACTCTTTTATTCAAAAATTCAATTATATTTGACAATTTGGGATTGTTGTTATTCATAGTTTATTATGACGTCATTATATTCATCCAGCCTGAATCAGATCAGGAGGAGAGTAAAGTTCCATGTTGATATTAATACTCTATGTCCTTTCTCTATAGTTCTAAATCTAATACACCGATTGACCTTTGGAAAATTGTTTCCTTGTTTGTGTAAAAGTTAATGTTTTGAAGAATTTAGACTCCCTTTATTGACCTTTAGTAGGGAACTCACTAAAATATGTGTAAACTAAACATTGTAAACCTAAAGTGTTGGTTATTTTTATAATCCAAGACTTAAAAGTCACTATAAAGATACACTGTTGCATAACAAGCACATTTAATAATCAGCTGAATAAACATTGGACACATAGTACTAATTTTCTACAATGTGACTTGTTTTTCCATAAACGTACACTAAATGTGACTTGCAAGACGTAGTGGATGTATGATTAAAAAAATACTTGCAATGGATTGTGTACAGAAGTAATGCTCAAGTATGGTTTTCTATAATGTTTTTAAGATAAATGCATGAGTCGTGCACTATGTGGGAAAAAAAGGTCAATAACACTGTGACGTTCATACTATTACATTAAACACTGCATAAGTTATAGGATACCTTCTTCAATAATAGAACAACTTTTTTTTTCAATATGTATTCTGTTATTTCCTTGTTTAAATCAAAACATAAATCGATGCACAAGATGAAAAAATGTGGTCATATTCCGAAAAAAGTGTTATAAATACACAGTTCTTGGTGAGATGATAGGCTGATGAAAAAAATATTTCCCGGTTGTTAATAAATATTTCGATGTGAAGATGTGTTGAGAAATACGCATTTAAAAAAGTTATCACCGATAAATATTGATAAAACAGAAGGTTTTTATTTGATGGCAAACCCTGGAGAAGGTGTGTCAAACATAAGGCCCGTGGACCGAAACCGGCCCTCATGAGGTTCTAATCTGACCCATAAACCATCGAGCAAATGGTTGAAAAATTAAGAGAAAATATTTATTTTATTTATTTTTTTACAGATTTTTTAAGAATAGCGAATGAGACTCAACACTGAGATACTGTGATGCTGCCACGAAAGCTAATAAATTAAAATGAGTCTTAAAGCCATGCTGTCGGGGTGACTTTGTAGAAACACCCATCATGCAACAGTTACAGGCAAATTCTTTTTTGGGCGGGACATGTCTCTGTATTTTGCACCAAAGAATTCATTAAAATTGTCTTCATGTTGGGATTGTAGTCATTTTCTGAACTGATTTTTTGGTTTTGTATGAGTAGACATTTTCATCACATAGTTTTTCCCACAACAAAGAAAAGCCCTTAAATTAAAGGTTATATCGTGCCACTATCTCACCTGTCCAGCCCACTCTAGATGAAATTGGACTGTTTGTGACCCATGAATTAAAATGTGTGACACCCCTGCCCTAGAGCCATTTCACAGAGAATCAACTGGGAGCGTCATTTCTTGGTTATTGACGCAGATTTGAATCATATTGAACACAGTGATAATCACACTAAAGGTTACAGCGTGGCTAAATAATCCAAAATCATTAACTTACCTCCACACAGTGCGATCAGGACGAGGAGAGCCAGAGCCAGGGTCGTTAAAATCTTCCCCCACTTCCAGGATTCCAGGTAAATCCACTTTTTCATTTTGGTTCATTCAGATTTTTTCCCCCTCGAAGATGCAAAAACGGAGTCACTTCAAACGCTGCGAGTGGTCGAAGACGAATGGACGCAGCACGCTGTACTCGTCCCGTAATCATGAACCTTTCTGTAATCTTCCAGCAATCACCTGTGACTCGGCAGTTATGTACAAACATCTTGATGAGTATCACGTTTACTCTAATGTGTCCTCATTAATGATCAACCAATGGACTGATTTTTGTTAGTGATGTGGAGCCTCCCTTTGTAAACCTTTCCTGCTTTGTTTCACGGAGCTGAAAGAACACGCACACCCTGCGTGGGGTGATTCTGAAAGGTCCACATCTCACTGACGTTGAAGAAGTAAAAGCAGGTGTGAGTGAGGCCGGGCTCACATGAGAAGAAAGGTGCTATTACCTAATCATTAACCGTGAATTAAGTGTCAGTGACGGCTGTGATATTTAACTTAACACTTATGTGATGAGGGATTGTTGAATATTGCAAACATGGTTCACAAAGTGAAACTACAATTGATTTGAATGTGGAATAAACTAGAAAGTCAATTTTATTGAGATTCTTGTTATACAAAAATAAAAATAAAATACGTCTACTGTATTTTCAACATTTTGCAGAAAACACTTCTGGGGGGTAAATTATTTTCTTATTGTCATTTTTCCTGCAAGTCTTGAACCACTTTAAAAGTCTGTTGAAATTTGTTTTTATGATAAACAGGTTTTTAAACGGGAAAACATTAATTTCCTTTTGTTTTTGTCTGTAGTTTATTTTTATTCCATTTTCCATATTTGTTTTAATTCGAGTTTCTCAGTTTGACTTTTCCACGGTTGTATTTCACATTTAAACCTTGATTTTTGTTTTTAATGTGAATTTTACATTGTATTTAACATTGTGATCTTTTATACTGTCCACTCATTCTCACATAACTATTCCTAGTTCACCTTTTAAGTAACTTTTGTTTTTCATCCTTGTTTTGATTTCTTTCTTTCAAATTGCCCTTCCTTGTTTTGTCTTGGATATTTAGATGAAGCTTGGATGTTCTGGTGATTCTCAAGGAATTATAATAGAAAAGTTGACTTTTAAGAATCAAACCACGAAACATAAATATCTTTACAACTACATAAACTGACAACTTTCATTTTATTGATTGATTGATTGATTGATTGATTTAATTTTGTTAGTTAGGATTGGTTTGTTTCCATCTGCAGTCTTTTTTTTATTCTTTTTTTTTTTAATTTAACCATATAAATCAGGAAACTTGAAAAAGCTTCATCTTAAGATATTTTTATATTTTATTTGATCAGGCCTCCCCCATAAAAATAAAAATGAATAATAATAAAATAAAATTGCAAAAGCTGTTAACATTTGATCTGTTGTGAATACCCTGGTTCAAGGATCAGAGACCTTTCTGTGAGGAGTTTGCATGTTCTCACTGTGCAGGTGCGGGTTTTCTCCAGTTTCCTCTCGCCACCAGTCAGAAATATGTGTTTTAGATTAATTTCTGACTGTAAAGTCGTCCGTGGCTGCCTGTGACCCTGAGTTGAAGCGGGATCGAAAAATGGAAGGATCTTGTCTTCAAACACACGCAATCAAAAGTTATATTTCAATAAATCTATGAGATCCAGTGTTGTCTGCTTCTTCTCGACAACATGTTAACTTACCCGCTGTTTAACTAAAGATTGTGTTGACATGGTCGTGAACTGACAGCAAAGCTGTGTCAATATAAAGTGTTGAACACAACTGCGGCAATGTGAAGAAGCGAAAGCAGCAATACCGAGAAGTAATGGGCTGTGACGAAGTTAAAGACAAATATTTCTCTTCACCACACCTGTGTTTGCTGATTGGAAAATCATTTCTCAAACACCACACTGATACACACGCAGAATGTTTGTTATGTCATACTGGATGGTAATAATTTCATAACAAGCTTTGACTTGATACTGGAATCATACTTCACTTTAATTTGGTTTTATTGCGCTTTCTCCAGATAATCTCGCTTCAAATACTCTCAAAACTGCTTTTTTTTTTTGTTACCTGGAGGTGAATTGTTGCATAATCAATGCTGCTTCAAATGTGGACTCATCCATACATTTGAATGCAGGTGACCTTAAAATCAGTATTTGTGTGTTCCATATATCCAGAGTTACATAAGCGCTTTCTTACTGTCTCGTACATTATACATAATGGATGCTCAGTAGAAGAGATGGGGGTAAAACAAAGAATACAAAATTTGCAGTAAGTTTTTGTTTTGTTTTGTTTTGTTTTTCCAAGAATTAAAGTGCTCTTTTAGAGTTTTGCCGTTATGGCTGTTATGTATTTGATATCAGGTTCATGGCACATATGTTATCTACATCTGGATTTTCCAAAAAAAAAAAAAGTGTAACAATGTTTAATTGCTATTTTTTTTTCCTCTTTCAATATTTACATCCCTGTCGTGTGTTCCTGAACTTCATAGCACTAAAAACTCACTGCACACAATTCAACTTTTGCACTGAAATTGTGACCAAAATAACACATTAATTCATTTATTCATCCCACTTTTTCCCTTATTCTAGGTTGTCGATACACTTTCACTCCTCCTCCACTTCATCCAAAAAGATTAGAAGTGGTTCCCAGATTACAAGAAACTTTTATTATCGAACCGGCCCTTTGAAATCTGAGTCGTTCCATCTTAATAGCTGAAAGAATCTCCGGCAGCCACTTTTCAAATGGTGCAGCTACGGAATAGTTCCATTCCCACAAAATGAGTCTCATAGCGACTGTCACACTCAACGCCAGTGATCTTCGTAGGTTTTGAGTTAAAAGGGAGCAGGTAAAGCTTCCAAGCTCTGCGTCTGGTTGAAAACCTCTGTAGTAGTCAAAGGTTTTAGTCCGGAATGCAGAAAGTGAGGGACAAATCCAGAAAGCATGAGATGTCGTGCTCCACGACACTTTGCATCCGTCACACGGTGGTGAAACTGCAGGGTAGAACTTCTGAGAGTAATACAAACGGTGAATAATCTCAAACTGAATGTGTTGATGTTTACTGTTTATCCAGCCGGCCTGAATCATGGACACACACGTGAGGCCCAAGTCGTCCTTTCTTGGGCAAGTCCAAGTCAAGTTACCTTAATTTCATTTAACATTTTAACAGATAGTTATTACCTTCGCCAACGAAAACTTTGGAACAAATCTTTACATCCAAATTACATGAAAATTTCAGGGATGATTTGTTTCTATCCAAGGGTGGTTCCAATCGATTTTCAGAGCGATTGAGTCAAAGGTCAAGGTCGAGATCACAGAAAAGTAAAAAATAACCCCTGACTTTTAACCTCCAACCGCTAACCAGGGTAATGACATCATCGCATTTCATAGCATATCAGAGGATAGAGAATTAACTTTGGCCCCAGCTTTTTTTGCGAAGGCAATAAATATGTTAAAACAGTCCATGAAAATAAAGTAACTTGACTTGACCTGACTTGCACACGAAACTGACGGGAGACTTTGGTGAAGAAATAGAGCCGGGGAGGTTTACATTACATACATGATTTAAAAAAATAAAAAAAAACTTTCATTAAAGAGTGTGTATTCACTCTCGTGCAGAAGATGTGATCAGTGCTGGACCATCAAACTTGATAGTCATGGTGACTTTTCATTTCACAGTCGTAATGAATCACTATCAATACAGTTATGGTAATTTGGGAATTTTTTTTTTTTTTTTTTTTTGGGGTTTTTTTTTTTGGGA
>OMNM01041671.1:0-21261 GCA_900302745.1 Parablennius parvicornis
GTCTTTTAGTGCTTTTAGAGGTCGTGGGAACAACATCTCTTGAGCAGACACACACACACACACACACACACACACACACACACACACACGTAAACATGCTAGAATTTTACGAGCATGAAAGCATGAATGCATTGGTAATCCCAAAATGCAAATACGTGCACACAAAAGCAAGCAGATGCACACACAAACATAATGAACACACTTATAATGTGATTCAAAAGCAGAAGGTTGATGAGGCTCTCTCATCCCTGCCTGCGTTTGGAGAGGGAACAGATGATAATCCTAACCCATTCTGAAGGCTGGAAACATATTTAGGCAGCAGAGATGGATGATGTCGCATCAGATTAACATTAAGCAAGTAAACCAAAACAGCCTCCTCCTATTGGAGGATTTCAGAGGACCTTTAGTGTTCTAAAAATGACACTAAATAAAAGTTTGTTTCTTTGAAACGGAAAAAAGTTTGTTAGCAGTTTGACACTGTTGTGGATATATTCACATAAAGTAATAGCTTCTTTTTACAGGGTTATAATTAAATCATATTTCTGACTTTCTCTTTTTTCTCATCCATTCAATATTAGAAAAACCTATTCAAACTACAAGATGCACGTTGAGTTATATAAGTAATATTTTTGTAACCGGTGGTTTCACAGAGTGTAGAATCCATGATGGTTTCATCAGAGTCAGACTGAAAGTGGAAACAATAGTACACGTGAAACAGCAGTTTCATCTACGTTTTAGCTGCAAGGAGCATCATGCTGCTCGTCCCTTTAAAGCAGATGGCTGTTTGATGACACCAACCCACCAAATTGTTGCAAACATTTTACTGTAACCACTGAAATAAATCCAGTCAAAGTCTGAGTGCCTTTACCCAGTTAATCCTTGTTTTTTGTTGACAGGTGGTGTGGCCACATTTCACATTGCTAACTGTGTGGGCCACGCTGACCAACCACAGCAGCACGAACACACGTACTTTATTTTTCGCAAATTTCGCAAATGTTTTTATTTGGGTTTTCTAATGTGTTGAGACTCCTCGTGCCTCCTCACTTCCCCAACTGCACTGCACACTGCAGGCAGCAGCAAAACTGTATGACGCTCAATATTTTTGAATATTTACTTGATGTGCATGACACTTCTACAACATATTTATTGGCCAGGGTTAGAGAAAAGCTTGAGGATTACCATAATATTTGTAGATGACATTGTAATCTGTGGTGAAGGTTGAGAGTGGTGGAAAACAGCTTGGAGAAGTGGAGAGCTGGAGAGGAATGACATTCAGAACAAGGACTGAATACATGTGTGTGTGTATGAATGGAGTGGTGGATGAGTTTTAGTAGGCGTTACATTCGAGGAGGCAGGGGGATGGGGTGAGACTGAGATTTTACATGATAATTGTATGAGGTTGAGGTGAGGCTGCCACACAGAAGAAGAACCCAGGTTTGTTTCTGGTTTAGGCAACACTTGCCTTACACTCTCCATGGCAGTCTAACGGTGAACGGCCTCACCCTCAACACAAGAAAATGGTGGCAAATTATTTGAGCTTCTTTTGTTTTCACTTTAATTTCTTTTTCATGGAATGATTGACACACGCCTTCAAACCCAGAGTCAGGTGGGAGAGCAGGTCCAACTCCTCCACAGCAAATAGTGATTATCTGAAATCGTCAATCAGAAAGAAACAAAACGGGTCCTAATGGAGGCCGAGCACATTAAACAAATCCATCGACATTGATGTGTTTGAATGGTTGAATGTCACGAGCAGTTTGAAGGCAGTGAAGCCTTGAACACATAATATTTATACCAAGCCCCTTGTTTTCAAGTGAAAACAGAAATCTCTTGTGTTTTGGGGGCCAGTTCACGCGACGATGCTCAGAGCCACTGAAAACACAACTTTTTTAAAATGGCTTCCAGAATAGAACTTTTCGGTGCAGATGGAGGAAAACTCAACTTTTTTGAAATTCTGCTACTGCACACGACATCTGTAGCAAATAGTTCTTCTGCACATGTGCAAGTAGATGGTCAATAACAGTTATATATTATAGTTGTTACATTATAGTTGGGAGTTTCCCATAGTGACAATCCAGCTTGGTCGCCTGTCCATACCAATTGTCCGTGTACTCCGATTGATAATGTTTACAGCGCATTGAGTGCTCCCTCATGAAAAGTGAAAATCATTTTCAGGTTTTCTGCCATTTCAGAGTAAATGGGCATCTTTTTTAAACCGCTGCTGTGAAAATGCAAATGTTTTTGGGAACAAAATTGCAAAATGAAGGCATTTTCACCTAAAATGTGGGACTAAGGTTTTGGTCTTGAGTGTGGTATACTGAAAAACCAAACCCTAACCCTGTGCAAAATGTCACCTTATTTCAAAGTGGAATGATGAAATTAACTGGAAGCAATAACAAAAACAATGAGGTTGTTTCTTGTTTGAACTGTAAAAAAACAGAAAGACACCAAAGTCTGCATCAAACTGATATGATTCAGTTAAACTGAATATTTATATGTAAAGACAAACAATGACAAAAAATAAATTACAAATTAAATACTTTGGCTATCACAACAAACAGATTTTGATATTTCAGTCTGGGGAAAAAAGAGTTAAGCGAATCTGGAGACCAGATTTTACTCCTATCTACGAGCAAAATGCCTCATTCCTTTTTAAAGACTGTCTCTCATGATCATGCATGTATGATCTGATATCTGAGGACGGAGTCTGAGAGTTTGGAGAGGTAAGCCTAGACACTGTCGGCCTGGTGTTTTCAAGATATGAAAAGACGCAGACCAACAATGGACTTAACCTTCAGTGTGTGAAAACCAATTTCTTACTCAGCTCTCTCATGTCATGAAATCTTTAACATTTGCTGTTCCAGACATCTCTTTTTAAGTCGTTTTATCCTACGAAAACAGCTACAGCGGAGTGAGACGCCCGAGTGTCTCCCCGGGTAGTAACAGCATTTCTAAATAAACCGAATAAGAACTGAGTGGCGAAAAACCTCCAAGGCTGCACAGACAAATATCAGAGAGTCAGAGAGACCTGCCAGGCTGGACTCCATATAGGGAGGGCACAGTTCAAATAGGGCAACATCAAAAATGTATAATGCACAACCCTCAACGCAGTAATAACAGCGTTTCTTTTCACGTGTCTTCATTTTGCTCAAGTGTGTTTATTAGTCAGAGAAACACAGAAACACTGCTGTGTGTGCTCTGTGCTCAACACAGCCCATGATTTTTTATTTTTTTTTGCCAGTAACAGCAGCAGTGAAGTGGGCAGTTTACCGACATAATCAGCTAATAAACAGACTAATTACTACAACACATCTGGAGGGTAAATTGAATGGTTTGCAGATTAGCTTAGTAGAATGGCTGCCAGCAGGGCGAACTGCATTAGCGCAGCTGTCATGGATAAGAGCAATGCATCGTGGTTTAGGATGAGCAATGCTGAATTAGTAATACAAGGAAGTCATCCAACCAGAAACATATTGGATCCTTGAGCGGTTGATGCTATCTTTCTCTCGCTTTTTTTTTTTTTTTTTTTTTTTTAGTCACAGGGTAAAACCTTTTTATTTTAACAGGAAATATTCATTTCACTGAAAATGCTCAGGTAGAATGATGCATTGTGGATTACTCTTTAAAAGACTTTCAGACTCAGCTGTGCTTTAGTGAATTTCTATTATCACTCCCACAATTTCTGGTCTCAGCAGAACGTTTCCTTTCCAGGACATTGCCCGAGTGTCATGGCCAGGTCGCCGTGTGAAGACTAACCTCGCTGCCATGTTTGTCGTCGTGTCATGTTGACCTCAACGAGTCATTATGTGTTCCAACTCTTGCGTAATGAAGCAGAAAACTGAGTTTCCGCCTGCGGTTCGTGCCGCTGAAAGGCCTTCACGGTGAAAGTTCCAGTGTGTGAGTGTTCATGTGTGTGTGCATTTTGTGTGCTTGCCGTGACGCAGCAGTGGGGGTGCCAGCCCAGTTGCCATAGCAGCCCAAGATGTTCTCTGGACCCCTGCCTGAGAAGCAAACACACACACACACACGAATACAAACCCAGCTTTTAAAAACAAAAATAACCCTAAAAAGTGTTTAAGAGAGCTGTGATCCTTGGGTTAATGTTATCGATACGCTGCAATGTCCCACAGTGATAACAGACAAATCAGTGAAGGTTTATCTGATGCAGCTGACCTGGATATGTTCGGGCACTTGTGATGGAAAGTAAAGCACTGTACTACTCCCCTATAAATATATTAAACAAATGCATTCTGTTCTAAATATAGACGAAGACGAGTCCCTTGTGCTCGCACGTGCTCCACAGATGCGTTGATATGCCAAAACTCTCAAGACAAGTTGTTCAGAAACGCTGCAGGAGTAAAGACCGACACAGTGCGAGCTGCGGCGATAATGGAAGATGTAAAATAAGCTGCTTCCTCTGAAACATCCGCGGTGTGACTGTGGAAGCAGAAAAGATCAACATGTACACGGTGATACCGGCATTATGCAAATAGGCATTTTACATGAATCACAGCTTTTGAGTTCTAAAACTGGCTTTGACCTTTTTCTCTCCATCTTTAAAGCTTTTGGGAGCTTAACTTAATAAAGGCTCATTACGTTGCACTTGTTTTATGTTTTGGATGGAGCTGTGTATCCCTACAAAGGTCTTTGTCAGTAGTAAGTGATTACTGGTATGGGATTTAAAACATTATACTCAATGTGCCAACTGTTACTCCAAGCTTTTTGTTAGTCCACCTTCATAAAGAGTCTCCTGCATATTGGTAGTTTATCTTTTTTCTAGTTTATCTGCATCCTTGGTATCTCATGTTGTTTATCAAGAATTGGTGTTGTGGCAAGTTGGGAGCGCTTGCAGTTGATTCAAATCAGGATTAACTGAAACAGACCAAAGTAACCTTCTCTGCACAATTTCATTTAAGTTAAATTTAATGGGTGAATCCATTACAAGACTGACCACACAGTGAATGCTCAGCTAATTGGTGGCATTGGCGGTGTAATAATAGAGCTTTAACAATCTGAACAGATGGAGACTAATTCAAGTAAGACACAAGTCAACAATCTTGATGCATGGTAATAAAAACAAGCTCAAACAAGTTAAAAGTCACAACTTGAATCGGGTACAATCAGGTCACATGGATCCAAGTTGTGTGAGTATTATTATTGTCACAGTCTTAAAATCTGTCAACCAGAAATTTCCATTTCAAACTGGGATCAAAGAGTTCAATCCTTTTTATAGCGGGTGGTTTTATAAATAAATCACTTGAAAATGATATTTGTTTAGAGACTAAATTCATCCAACATTGTGACTTTTGTAACGAATACGATATTCTTCCACTTTTGTGAAATGCCTCTTGTACTCGCAGTTTTCAACTCTGCACGAGTTCAACATTAAACACAAGGTGTTGAACCAGAGGTGTTGATGATGTGGTAGTAATTTGACCCACAGGCAGACCTCTCATCCTTTTACCTGAACTCAGTAACGACCATTTTTGTACTTGAATATTTCAACGCCTTATAATTCTACATTTATTGAACTAAAATAGTAAAAAAAAAAAAAATGTCAATGAATTTACTTTTGCCAGAGGGTTTCTACTAAACAAAACTGAAGAAAATAAATACTCATTTCACATTTATCACTTTCAATTAAGTAGTGTCTTGCATGAATGTTCACGTGGGTGATACTGCCATGAAGGAAGACGGGGTGTGGAGCTCTACTGCCTTTATTTGTACAATGATGTCATGTTTTAAACTTGATTTTGCAGTGGCAGAAGGATGAATATATAAAAAAGCTTTAATAGGGTTTGACAGAAAACTCTAAAGCCTGTTCGGCTATACTCATTAAAAACAACACACACACACACACACACACACACACAGACAGACAGACACACACACACACGCACGCACATGCACACACACACAGTGTGAGCACCAGGTGAGTCACCGGTGGGCTTTGCATCTGCTTCTTATAACTTTCTAAATACAGTCTTTCTCTGCCTTTCCATTTCTCCACCCATCTGTTCCTCGTCTCTCTTGCGGTTTCCTATTTCCTTCCCTCTCATTTTCCCCATGCTCCGTTGCCACCTTCATCATCCTCTCAGCCTTTCAATTATTCCCTCTCTCCTCGTACTGCCTGCGCCCCTTTTGTCACTTCTTTGTCTCTCTGTCTGTTAATATTTCACTCTCTCTGCTGCGAGTGCCACTCCGACAGGTTGAGAGAGCCACTGATGAGAAAACCTTTGAGAACATAATGGTGCAAATGAGAGAAGTAGATCAGTCTGTCAGAGTATGACTATATTATCGTCCCAACAAACCAGAAGCAAAACTAAGCTCTGAAAACTAGAGAGCAATTTCTTAATAACATACCTAATATGGATAAATCAGCTTGATTACACAAGCTTAAAGAGGGTACTCACGTCTGATTATGGATCTACCATACCTAAACACACGACAGCTTCAAGACACTTCAAAGACTCAACTGGAGACACTTGAGACACATTTCACTAATTCTGCTGTCGGTTCATCCAGAATGAAATGGATGTCAGGGTTATAATGAATTCTCACTCAGTTGTAAAAAATTGTTTACGGGCTTTCATGGATTTCTTTGCAGCATTTATTCTTCTTCTTCTTTTTTTTTTTTGCATACAGCTGTTGGACACAGCGAACGCACAAAGAAAGAAATTCCTGATTTATGTGTTTGATCACCACCGAGGCCTCCAGGAAAGTGAAAACAAAACTGTGCAGTTCTTGTTGGACTTGGAAACGGATGAAAGTTGAACAATAGTTACTTTCAGTGGAGTTATTGCAATACAAAAGCCAGACTATCATGGTCACAGCTTGGAGGAGAACTGGAGAGGAAACAGCTACAGCAAGGCAGAAGAAACGCTACGCTATTACTCAGATTGCTACGACATGTGGTCACATTTTGGTGGATTAAAAATGGCAGAATATGATTATAAACAGAGTAGTGGTAACAAATGGCCAAAAGGTCCATGACCAGAAACAATTTGGTGAGTAAAATACTACTAACATGTTTGGAATGTAGCGATGGAGGATAAATGCCAATTGATTCTTTGTTTAAAAGATTTTTTTTTTTTCCCTGCATTTGTAGCGGTTTGCGCCTGGAGATACAGATGCATGCAATCATGTTGAAGGAATGCGATTTAGATTTACCTCACACGACTCAACTGTCAATGCAATTATAATCATCGCTATGCATTTCTAACATCGCCTCACAATCAGCACAGCGCAATTATTCAAGACTCCTATGCATACATACATCCTTAATACCACTTTATCTCATTTCTGGTCGTATGGTAAGGCAAGGCAAGAATAAACACACATAGTCAGTTTGAATTCACCAGTTCACCTCATGTGAATGGGCTGTGGGAACAGGAGAAAACCCATACATGCACAGGGAGAACATGCAAACTGTTTCATGTTGATCTCAGGTAAACCCACTAATTATGATGCCTTCTCTACCTTCAATAAACAGGAGCTTCGGTCTACAACAGGGGTGTTAACCACACGGTCTGCGGGACAAAACTGGCCCATTGTATCCCGTAAAGTTACAAAGAAAGCAATAACATTCATTTTTCAAAAAAAGTAACTGCTGTCTTTGATTATTCACTGCGAATCACACTTTATTAGTAAGAGCAGCAGACTAACACGGCACTGAGCAGAGTGATGCAGCACTGAAAGCATCCTTACTATGAGGGTTCGAACTGACTTCGTAAAAACTTGCTGGTTTGAAGGCTGTAAAGCATAATCGAAAATGTTTTTTTTTGTGATTTTTCTTTCTCACTTTCAACTGGTCTGAATTGTCTGAAAAATTGTGAAGGTTTTCAAATTGTACAAATTGTGGAAACGAAGGGAAAATTCAGAGTTGTTTAAAATTTTGAAATTAAAGATGAATATAATTTAATTTCACTGGTTCCACATGCAACACGCACATTAAAATGGATTGTATAATGTCCTTGGACTAAAAGGAGTTTGATACTAAAAGTTTACAATAAAAGTAATAAACTCAATATAACTTCAACAACTTGTAGAGGTGAGCAGTCAAAAGTATTGGCATTGCAAAAAGGCATTTCTCTGTAAAGAAGTATTCCAGATTGTGCTCATGGCCAATTTCAAAATTTTAATTTCTTCCATTTTGACTATTTGAGCCTAACACAATTCACACATACTAAAAATATGTTGATATTGTTAGTTTTTATCCATTTTAATCAAGCTTATATGCGAGTGCAAATATTAATTGTTTAAGAATAGAGCAGAAAGCATATGCCAGGATGTGTTCACAGTCAATGAAAAGTAGAGACCATAAGGAGCAGGAAGACAGAAAGAAGACGACTCGTGGGAAATTAAGACACTGTAGACGTTTGCAGACCGATGCAGCCATGGGTGTAGAGTGAGTTAGCGTGGGCCGGCTGACAGGGAGGTAACACAGCTAACTGCTTTTACGTATGTGAATGTGTGCCGGACTGCGTTTTGTGCGTTTCTGTTGCCAACTGGGACTCAATTTACTCCTCAAAGTCAGCAAAGCTCTTTCTACATACACATTCATGTCTTTGGACACAAAGCGCTGCACACTACATGCAAACGCAAACACTAGAGAACGACAAAGACACACGTAGCCGGAAGAGGTCTTGTCTCTGTTGTCGTTAATAAACTGCAGCGCATGCATGAATGAGTTAACGTGTGTGTGTGGATGTGTGTGCATGTGTCAATGAGAGTGTTTCATACAAAGCATTTACGAAGATTGAAATGAGCGTGTGTGTGTGTGTGTGTGTGTGTGTGTGTGTGTGTGTGTGTGTGGGTGCGTGTGTCCTTGTGTGTGTGTTGTAAAAGTTTAAACAACCACTGTATGTAGAGCTTTGCAGGCATCATTTGCCTAACCAAACAATGGAGAGGAAGCAAACCACATCTCTTTTAACGAGGCAATTAAATTAGTGCTGCTGAAAGGAAAGACCTGGAGGCACAAACCCCACCCCCTTGCTCCACATGCTCCTCTTGTATTCTTCTTTTCCCTCACTCTCTCCCACTCTCCCTCTCTTTAATTGTTATTCCTCCTCTTCTGGCATCTTCCCTTCTGTGGCTCCCATGCTGTTTCTCCCTCCTTTCCTTTATCGTTTTGCCTCTCAAAGGTCCCCTGCACACAAGTATCTCTCTTTCTAACTGCACATTTCCAGCCCTTGTTATTCTGCCTTTGTGGCCACTATCGGTTTAAGCTTTGACAGCATTAATTGTGCTCGTCACTCATGCGTCTTGTTACAGAACTGTTAGATTGTCAGTATGAAACTCGGGATCAGTGCTTCTCAGTTACCGTAGATAAGCATGCACACTGATAGATGGAGTTACTCCTCAGGGACCCTTGTAGTCAGTAGAGTCCTTGGATGCAAGAAATAAAGGCTATGTTCAGAATCCATCCATTTTGTATTGACTGACAATATTCAGCTTTAACATAGCTGATTGTACAATACTTTTTCCTTGAGTTGTACATGCAACTGAAGGAAAAAGTATTGTACAATCAGCTTACACATGGAGACAGACGGTCGTTCGTTCGCTCGCTCACACACACACTGCCACTCCAAAAGCTCATTAGAGAAGAAATACAACCTATCAACCACAGGTTTGGGAAAAAGGAAGAGTACTTGGACAAAACAAAGGTCATTCTGAGAACACGCAAACATTTTTGCTGTAAAGCGACTGCATTAACCACCTTTATGGCTCTATCTTGCCTGATAACATTGAAAAAAAAAAGTTTTTATGTAAATATTAGTGCTGTCAATCTATTAAAAAAATTTAACTCATTAATTGCACAATTTCTGTAATTAATTGCAATTAATTGCATTGTTTTTCTACTGAAGACTTGTAAAGGATATTTATTGATGGAAAACCACAGAATTAATGGGGACTCAACACACACAGACTATATTTAATTTCAAAGACTAATTTTATAACGTCCTTTTAGCTTCGTGTGAATGCTGTTTCTCTCCAAGATTAGCAAAATAATTTAAATTTGAATATTTCTAGAAAGAAATTTGTGAATTTATTACATGAACAAAGTGGCAATAATATACTGTAATATCCACCCAGACACACGCTCACACGCAGACGCCAATGCGCACACACGCGCGCCCACGCACACAAAAACATGAGCACACTCGAGTGGACGCCTGCACACACACATACGCATATAGCGGACAGGGACACGCGCGCGATCACACACTGGCAGACGCACACACGTCCAGTACACAAGAGAGTCAGGGAAAGATAAAAAGAGGAGAAATTAACATTTTACCTGCAATTATTTCCTCCAACTTTAGTAGTTTAAAGTGAAACTTTGTCTTATTATTATTCCACTCGTTAACGTGCTGCTCTTTAGTCACGGTGCTGCGCTCATAAGCTGCACAGGCGGCTTCTCAGGTAAGGGAGGAAGAAAAAAAAACCGGAAGTAAACAAAACAGCGTTAATTACGTTACTTTTTTTTTTTATAACGAATTAAACGTTTCAAATCAATTAATTTGATGAACGCGTTATTTTTGACAGCACTAGTAAATATATAAAAGTTCTGGTAGTGTTTTGGTAAGTGACACTGATGTATAGTTCTGACTTTGACCTGAGGGCTTTTCCCTAATCATGCATGTTATTGTAATTCAACCTTTGCCTGTTGGTTGCTTCTGTAAACAACAACAAAGAACTTACCCATAAATTGAGGATTTTCAATCCTTCAGCCCTTCCTGAGTCTGACCACTTCCTAAGTTTGTTTTGGTGTTGTTTGGATACTGATGTAAAAACTAACGTCCTGCATTAATTGGTTCTATTTCTATCATTGTGATTGTTTTCTTCATCATGATTGGGTTTTCTCTTGTTTGAAAAACAAATTGCCTTTTGGGGATAATCTTGAATCAGTTACTATCCAGTGACTTCCATCTGTTTCATTTATTCGTCCTCCTCCATCCTCAGTTCAGCTTGTGGCACATCTGGAGCCATTTCCATGGACACTGCACAAAAAGCAGGTTCACTTTGACAGTTTGTCAGGCTTTAGTTTTAGAAAGGTTTTAATTAAAAAAAAAGTGAATTATTCATTGTTTAAAATGGTTTTATGTATGTTATGTAAAGACGGGCAAGGTTACACATTAATGTAGAGAAATTCTAACACAGTTTTAAGGTTTGGGTTTTATAAGCAACTGAACACATGGAATGATGAAACACCACTCTTTGAATGTTTGCCTGCAAATTGGTAACTGTGACATACAATATGCAGCATATATTTTTTAATGTTAGGAAACAATCATTAATCTCTCATTTGTTGGGTTTCTCTGTTAAAAGCTCCTAGAAATGATTGTGTTGTATGTGGTGCGGTATTAATACAGTTGAATTGAATTGAATTAATCTCTCTAATTGAAAGTCCCCGAATTCAGTATTTTCAACCATATATTGTCACTATTAACACTGATTATGATGATATAATGTAAATCTGAGAGGCATCTGATCTACATTATTACTGAATACATTGCTTGCAGTTTATCAATAACTACACAGAACAACACAACTTGCACTTGGTTTCCAATGTGGGAAGATAAACGTGCAATCATGACGAAGATCAGAATAGCACAAATGATTCTACTCAACAGGTGGGTGAACACGTGTTTGCAAACAACATTGCGGAATGATCATTGTAATGACAATCAGAGAAATAATCTGAACAAACAAGGCGTCACATGTGAGAGCAGATGGATTCAGTACAGGACTGAGCTGAAAATAACATACAGTAATGACATAACTGCAAACACGTAACCATCACAGTCCCATCACTGATGAATCCTGCTTTCAGTTCTCACGTGCTGATGGTGGGTTGACATATTGGCAAAAAATACCATGACTGCACCAAAGTGCATGAGCAGAACTTCATGTATTAATGAGACATTTGACGTGTTTTGGCTCCAAAACGAAGAAAAACTTTAAAAGATTTCAAGAGACGTGACACAAAGAAGCAGGCATCATAAGCATTTGATTTAAACTACAATAACTAAATAGTGTTTTGTCTGGAGATTGCTTAGTTTTATGATTATGTGCCATCTTGGGTAAATCAGTCATGGTGAATTGTGTTTGAAACTAATTTCACGTTGATAAAATCCTAAAGGTCAGAAACCGTCTCATTTTCTCTCCACGTGAAGTGATGTTATCTACACTACTTTGTAAAGATTGCCTCTGTCACAGACCGCCGTCCCCACAACCCACCCTGTGATGTCTTATTTAGAGCAACATTACAATCATGTCCAACATTAGTGGGCAGGCCTACTCTGATTAACTTACCAAACCAGCACCCAGGTTTTCCAGCTCTATTAGATGTATTTCTGTTGCTTAAACAGGAGTTATCTACAACCAGTGAGTTTCCAGACTACAAAGTGAATGTAGTGGTTAGCACACTCACTTTACTCTGAATAAGTCTCCCGGTTCATGTTTGGGAGTTTTGTCCATGTGAGAGTTGGTTGTGTGTAATTGACTCTGTGTGTGTGTGTGATGGACTGGCGACCTCTCAGACCATATCTTTCCTTAGTCCTCAGTCAGCTGTGACTGATAAAGCAATATAGAACATGGGTCAATGAATGAAACTCTACATGCCTCATTTGGGACTTTCGGAAACAGCAAAGTTCAATTGTACTCTGTAAATGATCTTCTCAACATTTCTTATGTGTTGATGCTAAACACAGCTGCTGTATGAACTATAATGGAAATGAGATAATTGCGAAGCAGATTGTTTTAATGGAATCTGTCAAATTTTTTTAGACCATAGAATTTCAGAGGCAAAAATTATTTATTGTTAAAAAGATCAGAGAGAAATTAAACATGAACTGATTAGAGTGTGATGATAATGACTCCGGTGAAATGTGCATAATGAATATGTGATATCATTTTACATGGTTGTAAAAACCCAAGCCAAGTTTGTGGCAGGAACAAAAAAAAGCAACAAGTATAAAAAAACATTGAGATGGATTGAATATGTCTCAATTAGTCAAACGGGCAGCGGTGAATGAGGAGGGAGAGAGAATATCAGTAATGTTTCCATCTGTCTGCTATAATTGCTTCACTTGGGAATGACTGTTGACACACACACACACACACACACACACACACACACACACACACACACACACACACACAACTATATGTTAAACTGGCTACCACATGCATCGCTCCGCACATTTTTGACAATTTCTGTTGACAATTTAAATACAAGATTTGAAATCTAGTAACGTCATTCATCTCCATTAAAAATATTACAAGTGTAATGTATATTTTGCTTTCAATGTGAAATCAATGTGAATCTGCCAAATGTTCAGCCACTTCTTGCAGAAGGATGATGGAATAAACCCAGCAACAACAAAACAAAGAGTCGTTATGAAAATCACGTGAAAGCTCCACAGATTTCTTAAACCTGGCCTGTGTTACGAGGATTCTTGAGCAGAAGCCTGATGGCCAGAGGCCATTTTAGGTGAATGCAGATCTTTATTTTTTTCCTATAGCAAGCTAAAGGCTGCAGTAACTGACTACAGTGCACAGCATTCCGCACACAAAAAGTTAAAAACGGATGTTAAATACATGTTTTCATGTAACCAAAATAATTTGATGTTTGCTCCATATGAATAACATACATTTTATCAAATGTAACTCTTATTCTTATTTTTATTTATTTATTTATTTATTTTTTATAACAATCATGCCTTTGAAGAAAATATACTCAAACAACGCCACTTCGTAATGTGGGGCTTCAGCCCTGACGCGATGTATACGGCCCGTTTTGGCCGGCCGGGCCTCCCCCACAGAGTAGGGCTCATTCAGACAGGTGGAGTAGGCAGCCGGCCAGACACGGCGAACACACCCTCCAATGGGGACATGTGGACACACACGAATACATGCATCTTATTATAAGTTCTCCTGTGGTCGAGGCCTGAGTAAGAGAGTAGCAGCTCCCCTTTAGTCAGACCTTCATCTCTCCAGCAGGTAAACGCCCCGCTCCATGCTATAGCCCTGCTTTTGCGTGTAAGAGAGAAGAAACCACAGAGCCCCACAGACGAGCTCCATCAATAGACCCTCTATTCATCTGCAGGTCTAGAACACTGGGCCCTCAGACGCAGCTCCAGCACCTGGCTGCGGATGGACGCAACATCAGAGGCTGGGTGGTGGCAGCACTGGTCGTCAGGCTCGCCACACCTGAATAAATCCCCTCAACCCACATCAAATGCCACGGCAGGCCTGTTTGAAAAACCTGAGCACACGAGGGCTGAGGGAACCCAGCAAATAAAGGTGGCCAAGAGAGCAAAAGAAGGCTATAGGACTGGCCTGTACAAACAGGCCACTCAGGTGCCGTTGCAGATTACTGTTTTATTAAATGGAGTGAGAAAGAAACTGAGCCCTATGCAGGAGAACGGGGAGGAGGAAGAGGAAAATGCAGAAAGAAGCACACACACAGAAGACGATGGAGTGTATTTATACAGGTGCCTCTACTATTAAAGCAGAGAGGGAGGCACACCTTTAGGAAACAGAGGAGCATCTATACTAAATCTGGGAATCCTCCAAGCCTTACCTTTAATTTTTATTTTTTCATATTCAGTGTGAGAGCTGCCAACATCCGTGCAATGACTACTGTGAAGTGTGTTTGCCAATCTAAATACACAGTCCTATACTAATCATAGCTGACACATGCTAAAGCAGTTTACACAAATATGCTCAACAAGTGACAACACACACACACACGCACACACACACACACAAACGTGTATTTGTAGCTTTAGAATTTTTCTGAGGCACAATATCAATTCATATTTTACGATAATAATACATTTCTGCTGTCCACTTGTAAGCAGTCAGTCAGTTTGCAATTTGCCCACTGTAACATGAATATAGAATGATCTTCTCTCATATACGTCATCTCATACTATCTCATCTTATCTCAGTGGAACCCATCTTAAGCAACTCATCATACTCATATCGTTGCATTTCAACACAATTCATTTCACATTATTTTATCGCATCCAAACACACTTCATCTCACTTAATTTGTTATAATTTTTTCTTCGCACTGTATCTAATTTCTTGAGATTTTAATGGACATCATATTATCTAATTTAATCTCATTACTGCCATCAAAAGCCCTGTTATACCAAACTTTGATCAAATCTTCTTTTATCAATGTAAAAAAAAAAAATAAACCTTTGGGCTTACAAATGCTGAACTTTGCTACAACTAAATCATAAATCTCAAATTAAAACACTTCTCCTGATAAGACAAGGATAATTTGAGTATCCAAATAGGCTTGGGAAATGTTATCATCTTTACCTGTGTTATCATTACTTGCATAAACTATGAAAAATTAAGCAAAAGTGAACGTAACTGCAAATCTCCTCACAAACAAACGTAAAATGCCTCTTCAAACCAAATTGCGCTTATTTTGTTTTTGCAGTTACTCACTTCAATTACTGCAAAACTGTCTCATCAATCAAACTGGTTCCTGGAAATGTTGGAACGTGGCAATACAACAAGGTGATATTTGTTACATTTTAATAAGCAACTGGAATCCGCCGCAATTAAAAAGAAACATTTAGAAATCATCTGGTGTTTGTTAATGTCACTGTCATTAACTGTGTGAGAAAATAATATCCTCAAGCTATCTTATCTTGACTTCCATTATTGGATCCTAATAATTTAATTCTAAGAACTTGTGTTAGTTCATTACTTTACAATGTATATGTAACCTTGGCTTTATAGTTTACAACACATTAGGAAAAACATTATTAAAAAGGACCAAATAGTCAAACAATGCACTGGATGGAAGCAATTAAATGATGAAGGTAGCTAAAAAAAAAAAACACTCATTAATTTTGCCCTGGAAGTGTGTAATTGTTAACAGTAGTCTGATCTAATGAAAACAGAAGCGTATCCATTTTTTCCTGAAATCGTTTTGCCCTTAAACAAAAGCGAGAGCAGCTGCGATGTCACAGAGGTGTCCAGTGAGTCGTGTTGTGAAAACGGCAGCTTCCTGAGATGATTTTCTTTTTCCATTATCCGCGTCTTTTTCTTATTCTTTTTTTTTTCTATTTAGTGCCTCTGCGTCTGTGGTAGTAAAGGTGAGAGAGTTCAGATGAAGGAACCAAGAGATACAAAAAAGAGGATTGATGGCTCAGAAATAGAAGAACTAGCATTTTCTGTTGATTTTAAATACAGTATTCAACAGGAAGTGTTTTTTTTCTGATATAGAAAAGTGGGTGTGCAAGCATTTTATTTTTCAGAACAATAGAAACAAATACTACAATTATTTCTTTCAATTTGCAATTTTATAAAAACTAAAAGTGCTGAATCAAGTATCAGGGACCTAAACAAATATTTCCACAGTTTGAAGGTATTTCACATTGTAGAATCAGTGTGGTTTTGCAGACTCATTTTAATTCAAGTGCTTTCCAGTAATTTTATATTTGATCATATCAAAAATCTTTTAACCATGCTAGTTGCCTCTATATGTTGTCTGAATTTCTAAACTCCCCATTATTTGAAAGCGAATAACTTTTTGATAGTGATTTAAAGAAAGCACTGATATGTAAATACTTGTGAAATTTCTGAGTTTTGACAGACAAGGCTTTTGACACTAATAAAAACTAATTAAGCTGTTCAACGTGGATCCAGAAGTGTAACAGCTAGGACAGATAGAAGTGAAGATATATTACAGTATATACTGTATCTTTATTGCCTTCAGACCCCAACACAATCTTTTATCATTCAGTCCAACATCGACCAAAATGTCCAACTTAGAATGAAAGAAAATATGTGCAATACGTGTGATCTTGTTAATAGCGTCACTTTCACTCTCGAAGCCTGAGAGTTGGCAGCCCTGATTTATATTCATTTTTATGTGTTTTATTCACCTGGCTTGTAAAGTAGTTTCAATCACTGCGGGAGGGAGACGGATTTAATTCCCTGTGCAATGTATAATATTAAGCAGGGGTGCAATCCCTCATCCCTCCTGAATAATCCCAATATAATAAATAAATGTGAGAAAAAACACGCATTATTATAATTTGCTACATTAAGTCATATTAGAAGTAAGAATATTGAACTGAAGTTAATAAAATTGTATTCTTCCTGCTACAGCTCTGCGTGGTCTGGCACCGTGTTGCTAGTTCATTAGACACATAAATAGCAACCCTTGCTCATGGGTTGTTATTTATGCTTATTTTGGACTCAGCCCTAAAACATCCGACCACACCGGGGTACTTAGTAAACTAGCATGCTGTGATGGGCTCACTTCAGTCTGTACCGCTGTGAGCTCTCCAGGCAGCTTCCATTCATGCTAATAGCGCCTGGAGAGCTGCTCTCATGTTTAAAAGCTGCTGAGCGCAGACCAGGAAACGATCTGGATGTGGCAGTTGGAGATCACGTTGTGAGGACTCTTTTCATTTAGTATGGAGGCTTCATTTATGTGATACTTGTTTGCTGAGTCTCTGGATTTTCTAACCTGCGGCGACAGGCCGTAAAATGAGCCTCTCCTCCAGCCACTGATGGTCCCTCGTAATAAAAACCCTTCAAGAATGGCCAGTACCACCGACAGGAGGAGTAAACACCCACAGTCTTTATAAGAGCAGCATGACGGCCTTCATTACAGTACGATGGCCAGTGGCAGGCACAACTCTGTATGGTCTTCAAGTATTTCATGAAATGGCTTTTATTGGTGAGGGTGTGACGCACAGGCTATGAAAGATGGCTTGCAGATTCTCATTTTGGCCCCGGGTGATAGAATTTACTCCAGTGGCCAATGATCTGGTTTCATAGCAGAACAGTAAAAAAAGAACACATGATATCGTTGTTTGCAGGGCAGGACACCAGACCAGAGTGTACTTCACTTTTTCACCTCGTTTCTTATCTCACCTTATGCGACAAAGTGTCCATTGTAGATATCAAAAAAAGTTCCAAAACAACATGATTCTGACTCTCCTACATCTCTCCAATTATGCAAAAGACGTTAACTGCTGTTTTTATACACCACTGTTTGACTGTTTCTGACTGTTTTTACTATACACATAACTATTTTCTATTTTCTGATTATTATTGTATTTATTCTACTTTTTATAGTAAAAGCCTGCTGCTAATGTTACCAACGAAGTTTCGTTGTTTTTATCACAATGACAATAAAAAAAAAAACCTTGATTCCTTGATTCTTGATTTAATATTATCTAATTTATTCTACAAACTACAACTGCTGCCTCCTGAGTTATACTTTTTCTCCAATGAAATGATAAAATACATACATTCAGAAATCCCACTGAAATATTACAGAGCCATTTTAGAGTGTGGAAATAGATGTGCAACACATGACAATATATTTTAGAAATGTGTCATGTAGGTATTGTTTAAACACCAACGCTATCAAATATGTTATGCTGCACTGTATTTCTATCTCATATAAATGTTGCTGAGAGGAATGTATCCCCCTCTGGTCTACATATCACCTGTTGAGTTATTTTTTTAATGAGGAAATGATAGAACACATCTCCCCATCATGTTGACTTCAAGAGCAGATCAAGAATTCCAAAAAAAGAAACATCACAATTTTCTTTTAAAATCAAAGTAAAGCAGGTCTGCCATATCTCACACGTGATTGGTGAAAGTCATTTTAGATTTTAGGCTGAATACTGAATTTCCTGTGATTTACAAGATTAACAGATTTGAAATCTGTCGGGAATAAAAAAGTAAAAAAATAAAAAAAATGTTTACCTTCAGTTCATTTGTACAGTATATGTAATCTTTTTTTCTTATTTATAAAATTTTATAAAATGGGTTTTTATTCTGCATTGTCTCTGTGTTGCATTTGATGATGTGAATCATCTGAATCACATTAATCACATCACTGAAATATGTTCCATCAAGAAAAATGTTACATTTTGGATCTTTAGTCTATATCACCCCAGTCTTCCATCTTTGAGCGAGAGTTACATAATGTGTCAATCTAGAAAGGTAGGAGTTTTCCTCATATTTTCTTTACTAAAGCAGATTGGAAAAGGTCTGTTATCCCATATTCAAATTGACACATAAGTACTTGTACTGCAACATATTTTAAAACACTCTCATTATAAATGTTTTTGCTTGCAGTTGTTTCTCACAGCCATGTGCTTCCTGCTCTCTGCCGATCTTTAATGCTTCCCTTTCCCGCAGAGTCATTGAACATTTCTGCAGGTGGTATGACTCAGAGGTATGAAGAGATCCTGAGAGGTGTGCAGAGTACCAAAAGCAGATACAGCGTGATGGGAGAAATGATGATTCTGTTTAAGTTTGGCCGTGTTTTTACTGAAGGCATGCACAACCTGCAGCAAACAACCACCAATAACATCCTGCTTGTAAAACTAAGCCAACGTCGGTGTTGATTACACAGAGCTGTCAGCTTAACTGTAGCATTTATTAACGGATGAAATGCATCCTGGCCAGGGAAGAGCAATTAAAGTATTTCTAATATACCCAGACCAGAGAAGGTAGTGTGAAGGTCAGCAAGCACATTAAAAAAAACAGAGTCTGTGATGAGATTAAACAGTGAATGCCTCCATGTGAAGTTCTGTTGCCCAGAGAATATGAATCAGTGTGTGGTTGTTTTACCGCCCCAAGACTTTTCCAAGTCTTTTTTTTATGCACTGGAAATTGGCAAAAAGTCAAAAAGCTGGGGTACAATTAGTTCTTTTCTTTTTTGTTACTTTTTCTATCTTTTCATAAAGCGCCACAGGGTCAGCCTTTCTTTCTTCAAGGCAGGAGGCCGATCTTACCTCATCCATCTCTCTGTGCACACATGTGCGTTTGTGACTTGGCTGTTGTGTCATTCTTTTACTTGCCAGTAAAGCCCAAAATGTAAAAAGAATTCACTCGAGGTGTCACTTTGCATTATCTGTTGAATTTAGTATAAATTACTGCAACATACTTAATGGTCTCCACATAATTTTGAGCATAAAGTTGAGGGGTGGAGGCCGGGGAGGTGATTGAGGAAAGCTGCTTACAAACATTTGTCAAAGAGACAATCTTCAAGGTTTAAAAAGACTCCTGTGACAGCAAGTAGTAATGTATTTCAGATTCTTCCTCTCGACTAAACACCATATGTTTGGAACAACTCTTCATGCCATCAATATCACAGTTCAGTGTTCAAGACAGGCATACAGAGGCAATGCAGACAAAAAGTCAATTTGTTCAGAGCTGTGCACAAAAGATGCCAGTTGCTCAGTGGAGAGAGGCCCCTACTTGAAGAGGACAGGCCATGATGCATGTGTGTCTGCCTGCAAACCCTCCTGTGGTGCAGCAGTGGGCTTTCATTGTTTATCTCCTGCTAGCTTGTGAGAGGGGAACTAATTAAGGTCTGCCTGCAGGTGGCCTATGCTGGACTTTACAGGTCTGAGAGGAGACCAAAAGGAGGGTGAGGAGGGGGAAGAGGTCCACACCCAGTGAGGGTCGACTGCCTCAGGTAACAAGATTACACACTGCTGATCCACAATTAAAAGCTGGGAGACATGGTTGTTTAGATAGAGAACTGGGAGAGAAAAATGGGTAGGACAGCAGCAGGTTGAGGGAGAAAGGACACAATCACTGCAAATCAGCTAAACAAGGCCTTCCTCTGTTTGGGC
Organism: Parablennius parvicornis; assembly: GCA_900302745.1. Taxonomy (NCBI): domain Eukaryota; kingdom Metazoa; phylum Chordata; class Actinopteri; order Blenniiformes; family Blenniidae; genus Parablennius; species Parablennius parvicornis. Next base: position 20,652 of record OMNM01041671.1, read on the forward strand.
CTAAGAAGCACAATTTACTCATTCTCAGAGAGGCCAAATGTCAGTGTGCCTCGGAGTAGATTTAAGATCAGCTGCCTTGCTGGGGTTTGTTATGATTCAATTCAACAGTCAACCACTAAATCTCAGATATTTACATCATCAGTGTGTAAAAGGCACAAAGCATGACACTGAACCGCCAAGCCACTTGGTTCTCACACATTCTGCAGCATTCACACAATCCAAGGAAATCACTGTTTGTCTCAATCGCAGCAGAATCAAGCCTCATTTGCAAAGAGGCGAGTAAACAAATAGTGAGGGAAGTGTTTACAATAAAAAAGGAAGAAACATGTCGACGACTACAGAACAAGTGCTCTATATGTGAGGTTGTTTTGAGCGTCTATGAAGATTTAAAAGGATTTTTTTAAATGCCTTCTTAGAGGGGAAAGAGCATGTTTGTGTGTGTTTTCAGTTCAGACAACAAGACATGGTTGCGTGCAAACACTGTCCTGCACAACTTCCTTTTCTAAAGCCCAGAGAGATCACAGCCTGCTACATTGATGTCTCTCTCTCTCTCTCTCTCTCTCTCTCTCTCTCTCTCTCTCTCTCTCTCTCTCTCTCTCTCTCACACCAA
>OMNM01041673.1:10857-26955 GCA_900302745.1 Parablennius parvicornis
GACAATGGCCAGACATCTGGAGCCATTTTGTATCTAATATTTTATTATCCTGAATTTTATGTATTTTCAATATATATATAACTTTGTGTGCATACATAATGGAGTGATAATGTATGAACAGCCATGATGCTGCGGTACTCTGAGACGCTGTTAAACTGCAACTTGTGATGTTGTACATTCGGAGGTTTCGTTGTCGTATTAGCCTAAAAAAAAAAAAAAAATCATACGTGCTCATTCAGAAAACATGTTTTGAAATGAATGTAAAATAACAAAAAATCCTGGCCTCCACTCTTAACCAGCATCTTTTCTTCACTCTGAACTTAGAAAGCAACAGCTCCACGACGATAAGGCAGAGATGAACGACCACATCTCTTCTGCTTCGGGACGTGCAGACCTTTTGCCTTCTTCTTGATCTGTGACGGTGCATCGAACAGTTTCCTTGCCACGTTTGTCCGACAAGGTTGGTTTCTGGCGTCTGGCCTCACACAGATATTCAACATTTGGGGCCCACGTGAGCCATAGACGCTCTGAAAGCTGGACCCTGAAGAGTTTGTGCAGGATTACACCTGGTGTTGGGTGGACTCCAAATGGTTTCCATTCACCACAGTCAGCTTGGTTTTAAGTACCATGTGGGCAGTATGTAGGAGCTGAACTATGTTGGGAAAATATGGGTCGTGAATCTCTTTTGTCCTTGGTCACCATGACAACACATAGATATTTCCCATGTGGTTCAATGCTTGTCCAGCGGGTCTCGCATTCCTTTAACTTAAAGGCTTTAAATAGATCTTTAAATAAATCTATAAAGTCTTTGGTCATGAATCTGTACGGCCACAATGGCTATTCTTTCTTCTTCAACTATGTAGCTATGTCTTACATTAGATTTCTTCGCTAATTTGGGAGGTTTAGCTGTTCAGCATTTTAAAGCATTTTTTAAACGTATTTTCTTATTTTATTTATTTAATTTAATTTAATTTAATTTAATTTAATTTAATTTAATTTAATTTAATTTAATTTAATTTAATTTAATTTTATTTAATTTTATTTTATTTTATTTTATTTTATTTTATTTTATTTTATTTTATTTTATTTTATTTTATTTTATTTTATTTTATTGTTTTAGCTGCATTTCCTATTCTAGTAGTTTTTAGCATCCTTGCCTCTTTTACCCATTTTACTTCTCTTTAACCATTTCTAGTGTTTGGAGCTGTTCTAGAGCTTTCAGCATTACCTTCATGTATTTTCTTCATATAGTAAACACACAGGTGAACCAACACCATTGGAAGTGAAAGCAAATAAGTCACAGAGAACCAAATAAAATATTTCATTGTAACTTTGCGAAACCAATATATTGATCTTAAACAAGAACAGTGGATGCTCAGACCCTCGAAAAACAAGACTGGGTTTTAATTCTCTATGTCTCATCGTCGCTCATTGTCATCAATTATTTCAGACGTGTGTATTTACTGAGAGTAAACACAACAACACGGAGCTGTCGGAGAGCAGCTGCCCCTCATAACCTCAACACACTGTTATGCTGCTACCACCCATTTAAAGCACCACTTTCATTTATTATGTAGCTGTCAGAACAAGCAGGCTGATGATGTATAAAGTATTGTTTTGATATACACCTGATAATAAGGAGTTACTGAAAAGTCTATTAGGACGTGATGACTGAAGCTTTTTAGCATTTGTTAATCACACTGGCTTGAATAAAAAAAAAAAAAAAAATGTTATGAAAGAATGGCTCTGGGATTGTGTGACCAGATTACAGGCCTCTGTGCAAGATTAAAATTGGTTTTAAGGAAAATATAGTAACACAGAGGAAAAAATGACAGAGTCAAAAACCACTCTGGGAAAATTTCCACAGGAAAGTAGAAACATTTCCCTCAATGGACTGAGACACACACACACACACACACACACACACACACACACACACACACACGAGCATTTTATTTCCTTTGATCTCCTCAAACTTCAAGGAGCATTTCTCTTATTTCTATAAAAGCGTTTCACCCGGCGCAGAGCCACAGAACTGCTAATAAGCTACGACCGCAGCGGCTAAATGTTTAGTCTGGCTAATTAACGAGGGTGCGTTGATCTGATGCTATATCACAATTTGTGTGGTGTGCTGTAAATATCTCACTCCCACAAAGGTCAAAGTTAAAGTCTGAATAAGTGACCACATTTCTTCCCCCCGCCTGTCTCGCGCTGACGACAAGCTAACGTTCCAGCGTTGCCATGGCGTCCGGAGGCTAAATGAGAAGTGTGTGCCGACTACAGTCGTACAAACCCGGCAGTTAACTGGGTGAATAATAGATTTTTTTTTTTTTCCCTCTCTGTTACACTAACTTCCTGCCTTCCCTCTCTCGGTGTATGATTAGCCAGCCAGAAGCTGTCATGTCCAGAAAGGAGCCAAAACATTTTTTGGGGGGGGAAAACGTTTAAAAATCCATTTGCTGGGTGGTAGATTAATGGAAACCTATCAAATTGACAGCTCTGTAGTGGTCCGGGTCCGCAAGCTACTGCAGGGAATGTGAGGGGGTGTCACTGTTGTCAAAACAGAGATTGAACTGTTTGGAAGTTACCAAGTTTTTCAGGCTTCGGCTCCGGTGACCGGCAGGAAAAATTATAGAAGGAGTAACAAAACCCTTCGCTGCCTTGCGTTCCATAGGCCTCCTCTTTCAGGTTTTACCCCCACACACACACACACACATCAATCCCCTATACACACAACGTCAGAGACGAGCAATCGCATGCACACACAAACACCAGCTTGTCCCTAAGAAGTTGTTGCCAAACAGATAAAATCTCAGGTTGATTCAGAAGAACCGGGTGGAGGTTTTAATGGTTGAAAGAGCGGTGCGATGGATACAATAATAAATAAAGAGCCAAAAAGACCTCATGTGGCCATCGTGTGCCGTCAAACGCAACAGTGACGGTAATCTTTCCGTGGAGGCAGCTTGCGTGACGCGGGGTCGATCAATGATGCCGAAAATCTCTGTACAAAGGAGGATGTTCGAAGGAGGAGGGGAGGAGGTCAGAGGGCAGATGGGGTGAGTTGGACCAGAGTTTCAGACACAGAAACCGTCAGAAATACCGTCAAAACTCAAGTGAAGAATGGAGACGCTCGTTAGGTTTGTCCCAAATATGTCTTTGTCTGTGCTGACCTCTAGTGAGGATCTGGTGTAAATGTGAAGTATCCCTGGATTTTTTCAGATACGTCTTGCTAAAACCATTTCAGCCACAACGTGGTGATTGTGAAATGAAATTTATAAAGTCCTCTTTTGCCCAGAGTGCCTTCTCTGTTAAACAAACTGGAATATTCTCCAGGTTTAAGAGAAAGCACCATCTTTGTTGGTTAAAAAAAATTTTTAAAAATGGTAATAACAACTAAAACAATTAAAAAAATACTGCAGTTTAGGAAAGTAGAAATCCCATATTTGAAAAATTAAATTTTAGGTTTTTCCTTCATACATTTCTGTGTCCGTCTGAGCTTGGAGTTCTTATATCATCTCAAAAATAGAAAGACAAAACGTTACAACTCTCACATTTACTCTAAATGCAAAATCGAATTGAGAACAATGCTTTTGAGAGGTTTTATTATTTCCATCTATTTGTGATACAGCTGCTCAGAGGGAGGAAGCATTCAGTGCAAAGCTCCAGTCAAAATGATGAACACAGTTAATATTCACTGAATAAACAATGACGATTGAACATTTTCATGCATTTTCAAAACTCCTCCAGATGCACCTGGTGTTCGAGTAAATATATTATAATCCATTAAGGTTTATCAAGTGGAAGAAGAAAGTATTTTGTCTCGTCCTAGGTGTTTCTACACGTTCACTTGAAATGTATCTGCTGCATCTGACCAGTAGATGTCAGACTTTTATAAGATTAGATGACTCAGAAGTCAGAAGACTCACTCGCCAGTGTTTTTTTTTTTTTTAACTTTTTAAATAATGTAAACCTGATCCGGAACACAGAGGGTGGCTTTGTGCAATTTGTTTGTCTTCACATGAGGGAGCATCCCAGATGAAATAAAGGCTCAGTGGAGTTTGTAAAGATTCAGAGTTGCAGCTGAATGAGCTTCATCAGACTCAAATCTTGGAACGTACAAGTTGTCTTTGAACCGTTTTAATTGTAGACATGTTTACAAGCATCGACTCTCTGTTTTATATAAATTGCTTCAAGGACACGTTTGTGTGTTTTTTTTTTTACAATTCAGTTTTCCCATGACTCATTTTATCCTGTGGAATTTGTAGACATCATCCTAATGAGCTCAGCATGAGGCTGATTGATTCACGTCTGTCCGGGTTGGAATGAATGAGAGGAAAAGGTCGGCCGCATGATGTGATCGTGTTGTGGAGGCTGAACGTCGGACCGCAGAGGACCAGGTACTTTCTCCGTCCACCCAGGGAGGGTCACGTGTCTTCTGACTCCCCCACGGTCCGACTGCCACAGAATTCTTTGTTTATGCTTTTCCCATGATGCACCAGTTCCTCTGGGACTCAACGTCTGCATAGTTCCTGTTTGGTTCCCATCTCCTGAAATAGGGTTGACTATGTAAATGTTCACGGATTCACCATAATTCAACATAGTCCTGACGGGTGAACACATCCAGCCACTCCATCTGTTTGTACAGTTTGATGGGGCATCAGGCGCTTTTATCTTTCCTGATTCAGTTTGATAAGCTGAGACGTATTGAGAGTTTTAAAGATGGCTTTGGCTGTGATATCAACCTTTGTCACATTTGGAACAGTGATTGTCCTTGAATTCAGTCGCTGATGAATTAATGAAGTGATGCGGTGAAGCGTTTCCTCTCCTCATGTAGAACTTTGTTATTTCTGTGTTGGACGTGGGGAGCGAGTTCGTTGTTTGCAAAAGTACCAACAGTGTGATGTTTGGGGGTTCTCTGATGCGAGGGTGGAATATTGTGGGTGATTTGAGACGAAAAATACCAATATGTGAAAAGCACAAAGTAAAGTTGACCCAATGGAAAGGACGAGAGTGTGTGAGAGAGAATGAGAGTGTCAGGTCTCCGTCTGTCCAATCACAAGAGTGTCTTGTCATTCTGCCCATCTAATTACCCCCATGTGTCTCCTCCCTTCCTCCCTCATGTATTTGTGCCAGATCATAGCTTGCGTAGGAATTTATAATCCCTCAGCCTTGACTCCTCGTTGAGAATTTAACTCTCTGAACTTTATTTTGTGTCAGACAGGTTTTAAAGTGCCTCACACTCTTAATTGCTTGCTTTAATATTTTTCTTTGTAAACCTTAAATGTATTTCTTTTGTTTCTTTGTAAAGCACTGTGAATTGCATTGTGTCTGAGGCCTCGTATACATGTTTCATCTGACAACATCTACTCCGTTAAAAGAAAAATGAGTTGTGCGTTTTCAATGCAGCAGGAGACACACTGATAACGATGTAGTTAGTCTTCCGGGCCATGGGAGGGCGCTGTTGCTTGTTTTTGTAATAAAACAACACAGACGTGTGTACACAGAACAAAATGCTGTAAACGTGAACAAAATGGAGAGAACCCGACGTTGGTATGGACTGATGATTGATCGGATGCTATCAGGGGTGAGTCTCATCTATTAAACTACCCATGTGGACGATAAAACTAGAATATGCTGCAAGTCAAACCACTGCGGATCCGCCATGTTTGTTTACATGCGCATGAACTACTGTATTTAAGCTACTGGAGGGGGAGAGTTGCGCATGCACAGTAACAGCGCTCTATATCCTCCAGCGGTTTGCAGGAGGGAATTTTCCATCTTGGAAGATGGTATAAAAAGTTTGTGGATAAAGTGAATCTGCACACCGGTGTCGTGTAAACGGACGCCCCCAAAAGTGAAGAAAGTTTTGTATACACTCGTATTCGTTGTCCCGTAAACGGGGACTGAATGGTACTGTAATGGTGAAGAATACAGAATATATATATATGGTCAAATTACTTTAACAGATTCCTTGAGTTCACTTTATCTGGGTGCTTTGAAGAAATGAATGGACAGCAATAAAAAGTAAATAAATGTTTGTGAGAAGTAAATGTGGTGAAACATGCAAAAGTCCAGCCATGTGTCAGCTGTGTTTCTCACTAGGTGTCCAATTTATGAAGCTGTGACTAGACTCTTTACGTTTATATGTTTTTTTTTATTTTTAAGATGGTGATTCAGGTGATTTCAGTTCGAATTTCAGATGAAGACAGTTTTCCACCAAAGCTTGCTGAAAGGAACTTTCTTGTACTGGAAAATCAATTTTCAAAATATTTTCCATGGATTCTTTTTTAACAAGGTAGTAACCATCACTCAGTGCAATGTTACCTGTGATTGGACGAAAGCCTCCCGTAGATTTTACAATGTGGATCATTTACACCTTTACTGGAAGCGACTTTTCCCTTGGCCTGTTCTCCTGTTAAAGCTCTGACTCTCAGTGCTGCACACTTTATTCAGAATCACCTCAAACCTTTGGACATGAAGCATTTCCAGCCTGGCGCTGACTTTTACTGCAATTTCCTTTCCAGTTTGGTTTCCACGATGACTAAGCTCAGCACTTTTCAGACCTAGACACTCAGTTTCCGGCTTTTGTGTTTCTCTGTGTCCAATTTGACGTCAATCTCAGGGATGAAGCTACTTTTTCCTTTATCTTACCACGAGAGCAAAAGGTTAGGTTACAAAGGTCTGAAAACAAACCAGTTCCAGTAGTAGCAATGAGAAAAACCTTTTATTTTTCCATTGAGCTTTTGATTTGAACATTCTTTCATTTCTTTTATTTTTTTTCTTATTGCCTTTTATTATGTTGGAAGCTGTTTGTGTTCTTTCCTGTCTGTGGTCCTGTGCTGCTACACACGCTTCATGCCACAGGTGCTAGTCTTCAACTCATAACTTGGTCTTCAAGCAAACTCGTTAAATATAGCTTGCCGTCAAACATGTTTGAATATTTAAATATTGGATCATAGAAGCTGCATTCAGAATCTGCTGTGTCTGTGTGAGCTGGACTGGCTCCGCCCACACATGCCCATCTTGGGAAGAAGACGAAGTGCTTCATCTCGTGGTGCCATGTGCCAGAGCAGAGCTCCCTAATTGTGGGAGGAGTCAAAGGGAGGAGCCTACCTTGATTGAGATTGGCTAAACCCCCGATGACGCTATGTAGGGTTTGATTTCTGATTGGCTCGTTGAAGCAACACACTTTTTAAAAAGTGAAAAAAGCCAGGGAGAGAGAGGACAGACTTTCTTCACTTCTGGGGCGTCGTTCCAGGTACAGGGATGATTGTTATTGTTGGAAAACCTTTAGAAAAGGAATTTGCATGATATGACCCCCTTCAAAGCATTCAGTGAAACTCATACCATTGAGCTTTGGGCTAAGCCCCGCCCCTGAATGCAATAAGAACCAATAGCATTCAATTACCGACTGCCCAGACTCGGACAAACATTCTCAGCTTCATAGGGAAGCGTTACAGGTGGCAACATTTTTGTTGTTTTTAGAGCTATTTAAGTCATTTAAAACGCAGAGAAGTTGAGATCTACACCAAACTGACAGAAGCAACTAACTAGTGTTTTTCAACTACGTCCAGCGTGCCTTGGAGGGACTCTACACTTCAGTGAGCTTGTCCCACCCAAATCATCATCTAGTCTGGACCCTTGAGCAAGGAGCTACTTTGAGACCTTTCGAATCAAGTGCGCAGTGTCATTTTTGTTTTTACATTCTAAATCTCCACGGGTGTCACACTTGCCCACAAGAGGGCAGAAAGTCTCCAAAACAAGCCAATAAAAATTTGTCCCACTGATCCCATCAATAAATCCAGGTTTTTGGTTGTAACTTAGCAATCATCATTGTGTGCGTAAAAGCTCGTGAAGCTCATGCTTGATGAGAACAGAGTTTAAACCCCCTCACACGCCCTTGGCAGGGACGTCCTTGGTTTGTCTGCGGCCTGGCAGAAACCTCGTTGCTGTGAGCGTTTAACACACACAGGCAGTGGAGTGGTGGAGGAGTCCAGGACCGACCCACTGAAACAGAGAGGAAGCCCAGTGAGGCTCGTTTCACTGTGAAGAAATGTTAAGCACAGAGTGTGGAGACACGTTAGTATTTTACTACTTCCAGAAAGTGCTGCTGGCAATAATCAACGCCATCGGACAAACAGTCTGGAGATCATCATCGTCTCTGACATCACAGTGACAGCGTAGTTCTCTACTCCATTGTTTCTCCGACTTTCTGTTCTGTTCAGTACGATCCCATCTTTTGTTCTCCATATTTGGACTTAGTTTATCTTGCTTTTTTTAACTCTTCTTTCAGATCTTGTCATTCCACCCCCTCCTGCGTTTCCCCCACAAATCTGTCCTCGGTTTTAGTGTCTGATTTTGGCATGGAAACGAGTATCAAGGTTTCTACAAGCAATGAATCTCCAGCATTTACAAGTAAAACTTACCTTATCTTGATTAAATTAGGGTTGTTCCTTGGGGTTTTGAAACGGCTCAGAGTGCAAACTCACGTCTGTCCTTCCCCATTTTTGCAGAACGTACTCGGCGGCAGGCCTCAAGTTGATTAGAAGGAGTTAATTTCATGGCGTGTAAAAGCAGGAGGGGGTCTTGCTGTAAACAGTGTCTGCGGCCTGAGCTCACGTCTGAGCCCCGACCCTGAAAAACATACGTAGCGAAAGGAGAGACAGAAGGAAAGCAAAAAAAAAAAACATTTTAAAAAGCAGGGTCAGCCAGAGGGAGGTCTAATGCACAGGGCAAGGACGGGCTGGTGGACGGAGAGATGGAGGAGTGATGGATTGATGGTAGACCATAAGGGAAGGGTTGAAAGGAAGGAAGGACACCTGGTTGGCTTGTCTGGGGCAAAGTGCCTGCAACAACACGACTGGCTCACCGGTGGCTTGCAGCCCGAAGAGGGAGGGGAAGAAAACAAATATGAGGGAAAGAGGGAACGCTGAGAGTTGATAGAGAGTTGGAAGAAGATGGGTGGGGGAGGTGGAGAGCTTTTGGAGGAGCTTCAAGAATTTGCCTTTTAAGGGGTACAGTCTCACTATTCCAAAGCCTTGTGAACTCTTGCGGAGCAGCCAAAAGACTCAAGGGAGAAGAAATAAACAACAGCAAAGAGGCCGTCAGTTAAAAAGAAAAAAAAAAAACATGAGCCACACTTTACAAACCCCCCTCTCCCCTACAAAATATAAATAAACACAGAAGTATGTGAAATCACTGAAAGTCTGTATTTGATGAGAAGCAGTACAAATACTCAATATGAAAAGATAAGCAGGTAAGCAGTGTCACTATTGATAGCACTAGATTACTGTTATATAATCAATAACGTAATTACAAGACAATGACTGATGTTCTCCCGAGCTTGATTCGTGAAAAGTTCCGTGTCTGTTGCCGTCTTCTGCTCGAGTCCTTTAGCGCAAAGCTCTAGCAGGACTCTCGTCAGGCCATTTGAGCAGTTTTCTTCTTCCCTCCTCTCGCTGCCCTCGTTTAATAGATTCATCTCTTTCAAAACAGGTGTTACGGCAGGTTCTGCAGGATCGCTAAAAAACCGTGTCCCCCCCTGGAGGGAGCGTCAAGGAGTTTAAGATTTTACTGGTCGAGTCAAACGCAACAAAATGTGTGCAAGCGACATTTCCCAACTTACTAACTTCAACCAAACTTTATCAATCAATCAGTTATTAACCCAGACCGCCACTTCCGAGTCTAGTAAAAGTTATTGATTTCTTTTTGTTTGAGAGACCTCGAGGATTCGGTGATCCAGACAGGAAGGGATGAAGGCGCGGATGAGCGTCTCTCCTGCTGTGGAGGAAAGTGTCGGGCGGAGGCGAGCATTGTTCTTTAGTGGAAGACGGCTGAGGCGGTGACGTGCTCGACGTGACGGTGGAGTGAGAGGCCTCGGTCGAAGATGACGCCAGAGTTTACAGCGTGAGGGGAAGTTCTTCATGGATTTGCTGAGTGTTTTTGGTCCAATGGTGAACTGTTGTTTTTGGATTTATCAAAGTTTAGGTTAAAGACGTTTGCATTTCAAGTAGTTGTCGTTCAGCGGTTGCTTCCATCACAAGCAGCACTGAGGTTGAAGAGGATGAAGATGTTGGGGTTTCTTGCATCAGAGGACAAGAGGAAGCTGTCAGTGCTTTTGAGAAGGACAGTTCTGGTATACAGTTCTTGGTAGGACTCCAGACGGAAATGTTTCAAAAACATGCTATTGGCAGAGAGGTGGTCTTTCATTTCAGAGGCAATAACACATTCAACTTCTGTGAAACACACACACACCTACAGACAGACAGACAGACAGACAGACGGTACAGACCTACATTTCTTCAGGCACACTGAATTCCTCCACGCAGCTCATCACGTCATTTCATTATATAGGTATGAAGCCTGTGGTGACGGGGACCTTGTCACCCAGTGGCAACAAACAGGCCATTGCATTGCAAACAAAGGCCGGGCTCAGTCCGACCAGTGCTCACTTCACTCTGAATCACTGGTTTCGCGCAGCATCCCAACAGCCGCCGCCGCTGTTGAGGTTTTTCTTGGCCGCTTTCGAGACAATACCGACAATGTGTTGGCCGGGGCCAAGGAGAGGCTGCCTGTATCTGGGAGCAGGAAACAAGAGGGGAGCCGAGGAGGAGAGGCGGGTGGGGGTGAGAACAGAGAGGTGATTGTATATGTAAGAGTGAGGCAACGCTGGCAGAGCAGCAGAAGCAGGAGGAATGGGAGAGCGAAGGAAGGGAGAGACGTGCACTTGGGATGGGAGGGCTGGGAACGGCAACAAACCGTGAGAGAAGACAAGAGGGAAGTAACGCAGGACAACGTCCGAGGATGGGGAGAGGAAGTCGACGTTGATGTTATGATGAGTCAGGGTTAAAATACCTCCCTTTAAGAGGGATGTAGTGAGTGTGGGGAAAACAGAAGGTAGGAGGACCTAGGTGTGCCTTGGGAAAGTTGGGGTGTTTGTAAGTGTGTGGAACAAAGGAGCAGAGAACGGGGGAGGTGGAAGCAGGGGAGAGGGAAAAAAATGGGGAGTCCACATGTGAGAGTAGCAGAGCCGAGCTTTAATGAGACGTGTTTTTAAAGGGTGCTCAGAAAGTGGTGGAGGAGTTGTGCTGGTGCTGAGGGTGGACGAAGAGAGGGAGTGTATCCTTCCCTCTGTCCCCCTAGCAGCACTCAGCCAGCGCCAGGAAAAGGGGAAGGGCCTCCGTCTCCTCCTCTCCAGCTGCCCAGGAGCCCCGAGGCTGGAGTCTGTTTAGCTCAGTGGACGAAGGGAAGCCAAAGCAGCAGGGAGACCGGAGGTGGAGGAGGGAGGAGGCGAAGGAGGGAGGACATCAAGGGACAAGGAGAGAGGTAACAAGAGAGAGAGTGAGAGAGGACTGGAGGAAGAGGAGGAGTAGAATAACCCCTCGGTTGAGGACCCCGCCACCCCTATGGGTTGTGTCCTGAGCTCGGACTGGTGTGGGGAGGAAGAGGTTCTGCCTCTGCCGGTGGTCCAAAGCTCATCTCTGAAGAGACGGAGTCTGGAGAGGAGCGAGAGCGGCAGGATGAGGCTCACCAAGGTCAGTGTGCATGTGATGGAATTTTAAATGTCACTGAGCATGCAGCTTTTGGCCAAAGGAGTCAATGCTGTTGGATTAGAAAGATTTTTGGTGGGTACTCCTGGGTACGACACTCAATAGGTTGACGGTTGACAAAAACTGAATCAGAATCAACCTGTGATCATCGGCACGTTGTCGCAGGTGCCGTGTTTGGCGTCGTACAGCTTCACAAGCCCATGTTCACTCATTCATTTATATTACATAGATGATTTTAAACCTGAGTGAGGTCACGAGGGGCTGGAGTCTCGCCGAGTGGTCAAAGGGTGGAAGGAATGGTGCACTATGGTCTGGTCAGCAGTACAGTTTCTCGGTTCCATCACTTAAAAAAACTGAAACAGACACTACGTTGGATGATTTATTGACACATAAGAGTGGGACAGTTCCTCCATAACTGCTACCACAGTGTCTTAATGCTGAAGTCGAATCACCTCCGGCGCCTTTGTGGCAACTGTATAGCGACACCTGTCGCAGTGTATTGATTCCTTATGATGTATGTGGATGTTGTTGTACAACGGTTTGAGGGTACCAATCATCAGGTGTGAATGCACCAGCGCACAGAAACATCTGACGAAAGCTGCATGAACACATTGTCAGGTCTCTCTGTCCGTCAGGTTTACGCATACAAACAGTCCGGATACATGGCAGACAATCGGAATTCCTGATCGATTTGATGCTTTAGTTGAGACTCTTTTGCAGCTATGATATCAAATCAATGCCGCAGTTCAGTGATGTAACACAAGCTGTGTTTATACGGTCAAATTCTATGATCAGATTGTCCCGTTTAGGTTAACACTGAATGAAGCAATGGACGTTGTGACGATTTATTTGCACCGATATGTGACCTGATTCATTTTAGTGGATCAATCCCATGATGCTTTGCAGTGTGGCATTCGCTGTTTCTGCCACACAGAATCCCACGAACTTTATGTCTTTGCGTTTTTTTAGGTGAACGGACGTCACAGGTATGCACGCAAAGCTTTGTTATCAGCTTTATTGACTTTGTAGAGACGGTGGAGAAAACAAACCTTTTAGTGACACGACACTGCAATTCTGGTGAAATGTGCTTTTGTTTTTTTATATATCCATCCGTCCGTTCATCCATTCATCCATCCATCCATCCATCCATTGTCTACCAGTTATCCGGGGCCGGGTCGTGGAGGCAGCAGTCTTAGCAGAGATTCCCAGACTTCCCTCGCCCCAGACACTTCCTCCATATATATATATATATATCAGTTTTCAGAAAAAAATGACAGAAATGTGCAAATTCATTCTTTTGACAAATCTTCTCTCATAATCCACACCTGTATGTATAGTTTGTGAAGTAAAATCTGGAAGGAACCAAAACACCAAAAAATGGGAAGAAGGCTCTAGATAGACATTCCTCTGCTGTTTCACATCAGATTCAGATTATTGGGTTGAAGTCCGTCTGAATCAGGTGTGTTGGAGGAAGGTGTTGAACACATGCAGGGCAACAGACTGTCAAGACCAAGGTTATGAAACAACATTCTTCATGTGATGTTTTTTAGTTGGTGAACCAGATGGATGGATGGATATAAAAGTGAACCATCAGAACATTGAAAACCATAAATTTACACGTAATATCACAATGAATTGCGCTTGGGCTCTTGAGATTTAGACAGCTACGTTATATAAACTCTCCAAGTATCCCAGCGTGCTTCTTCTATTTTTTTTTTTAAATCACGCACGCTGTCGTCTGTTGGTACTTGTTTCCTGTGTGTGCTTGCCTGCTCTCGTGGTTTGTGTCCCATGACTATTAATAACAGCAGTTGGACTTTGTGTAAGAATCAAGGATGTTTCATATTTAGACCGTTACTTCACTCAAAATCTCTTTTGTTATTAGATGAATGTGGAGACGCAATTCACTATAAAGTAATGTTTACGTTTTCATCAGGAAACCATCTTTTGAAACGGTCCTTAAAGATGAAATACCTGAATGAACGGCGGGTTTTCTTTTTATTCGTTCATTACTCCTTCAGTAGACTGTTGGTTCTAATCCAGCGCTGTATATTGGCCTTGCACTATTTTATTTTTACACTTTGATACTTCAAGAGACCCTTGGTGAATAACTTAGAAAAACTCTTTCATCAAGGAGCCGCTGAACAGAATTTTGTACTTATTCCAACAGCGTGGCTCTGTGACGTCAGAGTGCGGAACGATCGTGTCTTCAGTCCACATCTGTTACACAGTGAAGAGATTTCACTTGAAAAATGAAAGCTGGCATCTGGAGGGGGTGCATCAAAACTCCCTGAAAAGGAAAAAAAAAACAAAAAACAGACATGTTATAAAGATAAAACAGCTGTATTCCAGTGCTGAGTAACAAAAAAAAAAAATCATAATCAGGCCTAATGCGAAAATAGTTCACTTATAAAACTCAATCTGGTCGTATTACCAGGGGTCTGTAACCTGCAGCGCTTCTATATCAGACTTTTAACTCTTTTAGCTTTTGTTTTCTTGCTTTACTTGCACTTTGTGCAGGGTTAGGGCAAAATAAGTTTATCTTCAGCCTAAAACCCTTCGCTCACAAATTATAAGAAGGACGCTGTCACATTGTTTGTTTTCGTTGCATCATATATTTGGTTGACTGAATAAATTACTACTACTAAAAAAAGTACAGCTAAAATATGAAAAAAAAAAAACCAGAAGGATTGAGGTTAAAAAAAACACTTCTAGAACTGCTTTGAACAAAAATTCCTAAAAAAGCCAAAATGGTAAAAACTGCTATCAGAAAAGGTCTCACGAAATGCTGCAAAATAAGATCGAACCCTTCAAAATCATATACAAAAAAAATTCAAAATTACACCTAAAACCTTAAAAATATATATCTAGGAATTAGCTAGATGAGAGCTTGGTTGGCTTTTGAAATAAAAGCCCCCGCAATTTTCAAAATAAAAGTCCTTTTTTTTGTTAAAACCTTGGAAATGTGTATTTTATCAATATTTAAATAGGCCAGAGGCCACGATTGGGCCAGAGGTCATGATTGGGCCTTTTTAACGTAAAACTGAAGACTTTCAGAAAATTCCGATTAGATTTGGACGCAGGCGCGACCCTCTCAAGATGGTGTCCGAGGAGGATGTGATCCCATGTGGATTTGACCTGCTGTGACCTTCCTGGTCAGCGGGATCGGTGGGAAACACGCATACCGCGACTGATCTTTAAAACCTTCGATGGTTTAACTCAACAGCTGTCTGGAGGATGAGCCTGCTCCATGGCATGTTTGTATCTGAGGAGGATGTGGTTGTATTTGGCTGTGACCCCGTATGAACTGTTGGGGTTGTTTACCGTTTCGTCGGCGTCGAGGCTGTACGTAGTAATGAGCTCCTTAAAGAACCAGCATTAGTCATAACAAGTGGTGTCTGAGTGGCTGTGCTCTCACTTCAGTGTGAGTCTTTCCAGTTTCTTACAGAGCTGGTAAACACACGTTCTATCACACTGGATGTGTGATAGAAGGTGACGACGCTTCACCCCGCTTCTGATGTCATGTCAACTGAACCCCATCCTGGAGTGGTGGCAAAATGTCCCTGCACCGCCTGGTAGAGAGCCTGGGGCGAACGTATCATGACTTCACTTCACTTGACTTCACTCGACTTGCCAGTGAGCCCCTAAGAAACACTAGTGAGGCCTGTGTGGTGCCAGTTCTGCAAAGAATGCTGCTTCTTGTCAATGTGGCTTTGTGAAATCACCAGTGGGTCTCCGTTGCTTTCTTCTCTTTGTTACTTAGCAGTTACAGTTAGCGGTTGAAAAAAAACATTTATGTTCAGGCAGGCCTTTGACCTGTAGCTGCTCAGGTTTACTTTTTGTATAACTGTATGTTTTTCTTTATTTTATCTCTGTTTTTATTGATTTCATCTGCTTTGGTTTTTGTTTGTAGTGCTGTAAAGCACCTTGTGATTCACGTCTGGGAAAGGTGCTTTCCCAGACGATTTTTTGCTATTCTATTCTATTCTATTCTATTCTATTCTATTCTATTCTATTCTATTCTATTCTATTCTATTCTATTCTATTCTATTCTAGTCTAGTCTTTTCTAGTCTATTCTAGTCTATTCTAGTCTATTCTATAAGGTCAGCAGAGTTCGGTCCTGTCCACACAAACCCAAACCCTCTTTGTTTCTCCCCATCGTTCTTAAAAAGTCTCCCGTCCACACAAGACCATGAAAACGACTCAAAACTATGTAGTACAAACGCCAGGCCAATAGGTGGCGCCGTGAAGCTGCCACGTAAATACACCATAAATGGGGAGGAAGACACAGGGCAGGCAAAAACCGAGAAGTCGACACATCCGACATCTGGACCTGGAGCATGTAGTCCGCCATTGATTTTGTTCGGCGGCGTCCCGGAGAAGGTTGCGGGGTGATCGGGTTGAGAGGTGGGGCGATGACATCCGCACGTCGAAGCCGAGGAGGCGTTTTCAGGCTCCTACCGCGCCGCGCCGTGTGAAGGATCGGACAAAAATGATGTGATTTACATGAAAGGACGTTGTCACGTGGACTTCCTGGGAGGTATTTTT
>OMNM01041675.1:8392-19929 GCA_900302745.1 Parablennius parvicornis
AACCCCCCCCCAGTAAACACGAGCAACCCCCCGTCTTGTTCTCTCCTCTCCCATCCCTCACTGAGCTGCTCGTCTCACTCAATCTCTCCCCAGGCAGTCCCAGCTCTCTCCAGAGGGCACTTCATCTATACCACCCAGGTAGTTTGGCAGTATATATTATGGTCATTTACAATCAGCTGATACACCTTTGACCGTTTCACTTCACATTAATAAAGTTGCTGTGGTGTTCACCAGCCTCCTGCTGCATCTCGTTAAAGAGGGTCAAAAACTGTCACCGTCATCAAAAGGCCAAGCATCCCGAGTAAGTTTATAGTCTACAGATGTTTCCTCTGCTGTAAACAACACCGCTGTCCACTGTGGATTTAACTGTGTGTTGTAATTTTATTGTGTGAAGTCGATTTCAAGGGCAGAATGAATTTAAGTGAATTACCATACCTGTCATTGTAATATCATTTAACAACTATCTTATGTCTTTAAACAATAAACCCTTGAAATAATTTAAATGAAAATAACAAAATGAAAATTTGGTCAAACGTCTGACCACAAGACAGAGAACTTTCCTCACGAACAAGACGAGTCTGCAGCAGATGGTGTGGCCCCCACAGTGCCCTAAACCCAGCACTGTGCTGTCAGCATGGAATTGTAATAAAAGAGAAAAACTGTGGAAAGTACTCTAAAATGCTTGAAATAGATTGAACCTAAGTACCTATGAAACTTTGCAAGCATACAGAGGAGAATGCAAATTACATCAAGTCTATTGACAAGATGCTGCTCATTCCCTCTCTTATTTGAGAAATCTCATTTGAAAGCTTCACCTTTTCCCACAGTTGATTTGTACAGAGACCAACATGCACTGACTCAGTCAGAACTGTCCGACCTCTGATTGTGTCTGCAACCAGAAAAAGTGAGGAGAAAATGTGTGATACATAAAAAGTGAAGGATGGAATGGAAATAATTTGTTTTTCACATGAAAAGATTCATCGGGGTGCTTTACTGGGTCAGTCTACTTGTCAATCTCATTGTTCTTGTCTCACTGTGACCGAGTTATATAATCAACTCTTTCACAACTGTGGTGCTTAATAACTAATTAAAGAAATGGTTAGGAAACATTTCAGTTGCAAACACACTTGTACAAAGATGCCGATGTTAAGTACGGACTTAATTAATGCCTATCAGAAAACAAAACACAATTTGTCTTTCATTCATCTGTCAACAGCAATGTCAAAGTGAGTCTTAAACACCCTGTTTAATGCTTTTAATCAGCATCAGAGGAGTGGAAAAGGCTTTTTAGATGTATCAGATATGCTCTTTTTCTCTGAAGCTTCTGAGTGGGCCTGTCAATTCACAGAGGACAGAAAAACTTTCACTGGCAATGGCGCAGCAGTGTGAAAGCTCGGGACAGTCTGACTGTGTGATGATCTGACACTGACATTTGCAGGTACTTTTATAAGCTGTCTCATTTTATGCAGCCAATTAGGTTTGCAGCAGTTTCTTTTCTTTCTTTTTGTGCCATGACAAGGCACAAAGCAATGCTTTTTTTTTTTTTTTTTTTTTACTTTCCCATCAATGCATATGGTGCACTAAAGATATTCAGGTTTAAACTACAGTGATGCAGCCACTGAACCAAAAAATATAGATTAAATAAAGTCTCAGCTCAAATAAGGAACAAGAACACGAGGTTCAACGCACAAATGGGGGGGAAAAACTGAGAAGTTTGAGATTTGAACAAAGTAAAATACAATAATTTTCGGATAAAGACTGCATGTTCTCTCTGGCAACCTCAAATGGGCCCTTGGTGTGAATGTAACTGTGTATGCCTGTGTGTTTGCCCTGTGATGGACTGGCACTCTGTCCAGTGTTTACCCAGCTTTCATCTATCGTAAGCTGGGATCAGGTCCAACCTCCCACAAACCTAAGTTGGACAAAGCAATATAGAAGACAGATAGATAGATGCTTTCTACGATTCACTGACGTCTTTGGTGGTTGTAGCATTGAAATAGAGCTGCTACTGATGGGGAAAAATACATGAATCATTTGGAAGGTTTCATTAAGAAAAAGAACACTGGAACAGTTTCTAGAGGGGAACTACAAAGTGTACATTGTGAGTTCACACTTTTCGCAGTTATGTTCACATAGTGTTGATCATCGTCCTTGTCGTTTTCATAGTCAATAACAAGAAAAGGACAACAGCTGGTGTAGTTTAAATGATATGCAGGTATATGCCATACAACCAATAAACCAAAGCCTTGGTATCAACAGAATGACAAGAAAGCCATATTTGGACATTTTCTCAAACCTGGAGCAGACCGGCAAAACTGGAAATGTGTTCATTTTGAAGGGTTCATTGCCTTTACTGTGATGTTTTGGGGAATCACAGAGTTAAGAGCCAGTCGTCTGCCTTTCATAGAAGCAGTCTCGGTGGGTTCTAAAAGGAATAAAGAACCATGACGCTATGAAACGTAGCATGCAGTCTTAAAGCTTTTCACTAATATTGGCAGGGAAGAACACTCCACTCTTATGTATATTGAAACATACTACAGATTTGTAAATTGTAAGTTTGTGGTGTGGTGTGGTGTGGTGTGGTGACATTATTGTCCTCATTATATTCTTGACAAAAAGTCTATAAGCTCACACAGAAAATACATTAAACAAACAATTCATTAAAATGTGCAATTGTTTTTGTTTTGTTACCAGAACTTATAATAAGCCATTAAAATGAAATTGACCTTGAAATCCAACACAAAAACATTGTTGTCAGAAGGCCTATTATTCTCTAAATCTGCCGTAATTTACTGTTACAAGGGTGGAAGAAGCACCACCACATAATTGTGGATTAATTGGTGTGGAGGATTTTCCCAGTGAGAGTTGGAAAGAGTTTTTCACAATTATTGGTTTAACAGAAGCATCAGACTCAAACGGTTCTCTATTCATTATATCCATTTTCCGTCCCTGTAACTTTTGGACTTCATGTGCTGCACAAAGCCTTTGTTCAAGAAAGATCTGCAGCCTTTAAAATGGCCTTTTCATAGTGCATGCAGTACAGGGGGAAAAAATTAAGGGCATGCGGGTTGAGCTGCACTCCAATATTCACTGACCTTTTAGTTCTGTTTTGATTTTCACTGGCTCATGAGGAAAAATATCAGCGGATACGAAAAAGCAGACTTGATTTGTAAAAAATGAACATTTCGGATAAAAATGTGCTTGTAGGGTTTGATAACTGTGTGGATTAAAAGAACCTAACAACAAATCAAACTACAAAAAGTTACGGAGGACTCTTTACATCAGACATTTTGACATTTCATAGCAGGGTGAGCACAGGTGAGAGACTGTTTCTGAATGCACAATACTTCACACCGGGGGCCCTCAAAGTGTGGGAGGATGAAGCTGCTTTACACCTTCATCCATCACTCCCATACAAAGCCACAGTCATATTTTTAAACTCACTTGTCTTACAGACTTAAAAGAAAGGTGTAGGAATATGGGTGGAGGACACATATTGGAAACCTGACAGATCCGTAAATATAAAATCCATTTTTGGGGGGGTCAAATGCCCAAGTCTCCTGTCCCTCATTTTGTCCCTCACTAACCACAGCTCTGCATAACACTAGCAATCATTTCTGTGTTATCCGTGTCATATGAATATGTAATGTCACATCCAGCATTGCATAACAGTTATCAGACAGCAGCAAACATACCAGAGATGAGATTTAATGAGGTTTACATCTTAGTTACTGTATTTTTCTTTGAGGAAAGTAGAGAAGCCAGACTGAGATAGTTTGTACATGTGCTGAGGACAGAAAGAGACGGAGCTGCCAGGCAGAAGAAGAATGGGAGAAAAAAGTCATGGTTATGTTGAAACAGTAGAGGGGTGAGATGGAGTCTCCACTGTGGTGCACGGAAGATGAAGAAGTCTTTAAATATTGATTATTCTCACAACCTTTTACTGCCTGAATTTTATTGCAAACATTTTTTTCCCATTATTTCTTAGAGTTGTTTTCTAACTTTTTGTTATTTTATAGTTTGTTTGTTTTTTTCGATATTATTGCAAGACTTTGCAACATCAATATGTACTGCATCTTAAATAAATTAGGGTCTTACACACAATAGAACATCAGTGTATTTTATGCATGACAGATGTAAGGAGATGAGACAAGGTAAAAGGTGTCTGGAAAAGACAACACTTGACCTCAGGGAAGCTGTGCCTGTTTAATGTAAAGCCTGTGGGAGGAGAGTGGCTCTATGCCAAATAACCCTGATGGGGGAGCAGATTTAGACACCCGTCCGTTCCCCATCCCGGGCGTTATTTATAGGAAATGTTTGAAGTTTTGAGTTCAAAGAACAGAAATGTCTTTCAAAGGGGTTACTTCTTACTTTTAGACTTAGAGCACGTTTTAGATTTCCCCCCTTTTTTAAACTTTTACTTTCATGAAAAAACAGAATGACCACTGTTGAAAATGCCACATAGGAAACATGTGACTGCAGTATAATTTCACATTTTTCTAATCATATCATAGATGCACTTTTTTTTGTGCCTGGATATACAAGCCCCTCAAACCTCAGTGGATCTGACGGTGAGGATATTTATATATTTTCAGCACCGGGACATTTCCCGGTGGTTTCAGGGTTGTTCAGGCCTGCTGTGAGCTCTCGCCTCCATCAGCCAGTGTAATAAGGAGTGGAGTGATGCACCTCGGCAGCCTGTCTTAACAGAAAGCAGCACATTTAGCTCATTCTCCATCAGTGTGTCTGCACAGGAAGCGTTCAGGTGAGAGATGAGTCCAGGTTTTTCTGTCTTTATTAATGACTTGTAATTTTGAATGTCTTGTGTGTAAGAATGTGTTGCTCTGTTTTAATCTCCTTTTTGATATTTACAGTCCGTTGAGCAAGCTTTTTTCATTAAGCCAGATGTATGAACAATGTTGGAAATTAATATGAATTCATCTATCAGTATAATCCTAAAGAAAAACATATCTGCTTTGTGAATCAGTCATGCAGCCTGCATTTTAATCAATGAGAGATAATATCAGTCAGAAAAATATTTGCTGACGTTTTTGAATGACAGCAACCTTATTAGATGGAGATTCATTTGGCGTGCTAATGTGTGTCATTGGGTTTTTCTTTCTGTCTTAAAGGAGGAGTTCTGATGGTTCACATCAGGAGCTTTGGCAACAACAACAAAAAAACTGAATTTGATGGATTAAAAAAAATATATTAGTAGTTTAACAGTAGTAATGAAAGTAAAGTTGGCTTTGGAAACCACCATGTCATGTTTACCAGCAAACAATGATAAGCATTCAAATAGTGTGTCTTGATTAATCTGTCATTTCTTACTTACACTGGTAAAAATAACAGAAACAATTGCATGGAGCCAAATAGTGCGTACAGGAAAACCCTTTTTTTAAAAGGGTTGGTGCTCCATCATTTCCTATCATGTAGTTCAAAACTATTATCTGATCTGCCATCTTGTAGAGAAAAATAGCCGCTGCAATACTTGTAATTATTGCATCATAATTATTGTCAACCAGAATTCGCTTTATAGCATGTATCATATGTGAACTGGCAGCTTAGACAACCTCAATGCTCAAAGCAGGTTCATCCTCATTAAAACCCATTTTGGGCTGAAGTCCAAATGCCGTAGGCTGCTTTGAACTCAGGGGGGTCACGGCAACAATGGTCAACAGAGGTAATTCATTGCTGTTACGCTCGAAATTTATTTGCACTCACCATCTGTTTTATTAATACCCATGGTGATTTTGTTTGATGCTGTTCCCTTCAGTCCCATGCTGGACGCTATTTCAAAGTACTCAGCTCGTCAAAATGAGTGGCAGTGCAGAGCTCTGAGAGTATACTTACATCCACAAGGTGAGAGGTTGTTTTTCTGCAGCTTTCAGGAAATAAAAATTCAAAAAAACTAGGTAAACAAGGTTTGAAAAAGCTACTCAGTGATTTTCATTCCGTGTATTATTTGAAGTACAAGTGTACAACAAAAGCTTCTCAAATAAATGAAATCACAGGCACAGACGTTTTGCACTGCAGGTTTCCTTTAACAATACGTGTTACATGAAAAGAATATTCCTCTCGATCTTTTGGTACTTTGACTGAGGCCTTAACATATAAATGGGTGCCTGAGAAAAAAAGCCCTGTAAGCAACGGAGGGATTCATAAACCACCTGAGTCAACAACGCCTGAGAGAAAACCTGCAGAATTGCTTGGATTTGAATGATGAATCTCCAGAAACAGCCAACAAATATAAATATTGAAACACCTCTCCATAATTTACATTTACATTCAACACTTCGCCGCGTTCAGAGCGACCGAGGTCTCATTTTCAACACCTGACTTCCCCATCAGGTCGACCGAAAGTGGCTGGCAAACCAGCAGAGTGACCTGATTATTAGAAAGATCATCCTGTAGCTGCGAGTCAGAGGCTTGATCCTCCATCGAGTTCATGCTTCACAGCTGTCGTTAATCCTTGCTGAACTGTGCATGAGCAAGATAGTGAAACCTTCCCTCTTGCAGGGGCATCACAGAGAGCGACTCCATGCTCCTCTAATGAAATGCCTACATGTGAGACTGAGGGATTGTTGGAGGACACAGTTTTGTAATTACACCCGCTGTAATTTGGTGATTGAGTGTGCTGGGAAGATAAGTTTTGCACGTGTGTTGACAGAGGAACAGATTATTCTGATAGTTCAGCAGAAATTCTTCAAGGATGTTGCCCAGAGCCAACGAGCAAACGTGCCCAAGAAAATTTGCATATGTACATTATGTTTAATAGAGCCTGAGTCAAGAAGTGTGCGGAGTAACTTCCTGGCCTCTCTTTGATTCGTGCATATGCACATCGTCTGAATTTTAGATTAAAGCAGTCCGTGATCACGTGAAACAACCACATCACTGTAAAATATGCACGGAGCTTGAAGTCAGAGTGTTACAGCGAGGCCTTATACACATTCAGTGCAGTAGCAGCAGCAGCATTACACACTTCCCCTCTGCTGCGACTTACAAAAAAGGCCCCCTATTTGTTTTTTAGAAAGTGGTCTTTTTAAATGTAATATCTGTTACCCTCCAGACAAGTGAATCAATACTTGATGAGCATTAATTTTCTGTGCTGGTTTGTTCTCCTCGTGCTCCAACACGCCTCCCATGAAAAATACATTTGTTACCCGACTCTGTTGCCATCCAAGACCGCCGAAGGTCGAGCTGTGAATTTACTGCAACCGTTTGTCTTGCTTGCTTGGCACGGGCCGCTTTGTCAGTGTTAATGTGGTAAGTGAGAAGGTGCAGCCTTCCCAGTTTATTAACATCTGAGTGTGCAAGGCAAGGAAAAAAAATACACACAGAAAAGAAAAAAAAAACACAGTCATCTGGATGAACACAACATTCATTCAGGAGCTGGCAGTGCGTTAAGGCTGATGTGCAGCAGGATGGGAGGTGATGTTTGATTGGGTTGAATAAATGCCTGAAGGCACGTTGGTGACTTATGGGGAGTCGATCATCTTTTTGTCTTTGAAGGCTTTTCCACATGATAGAAGCACTTTGTCATGGACACTGAACCTGTGACTAGAATGATTCCTCTGCTGATATAGAGCATATTCAGTATATCTTGTGTAAATAGGCATTTTGAAAAAATGATATTCTCAACTTCTTTCAAAAAAAAAAATTTACTGAACAACAGGTTTGGATTGACAATGAGTGAGGTGTACATTAAACTCTTCTGTTAGATTTTCCGAGTCCAACACCTGCTGCTAAGAACACTATAGCAAGTAATACCCAGCAAAACACAAGACAACATGAGCTGTTTGCAGCACAGCAATGATGAGGTTACGATTGCAAGTATTCACCGAAAACTGGAATGATTGCAGTAATTTTAGATGTGCAGTTATAAAAAGAATTGAGGTATGGGGTCATCTCGTTGGGGAGCATTCTAATGAAAAAAGAAATTAAAAAAAGAAATCTACCTTTTATGAGACCACAAACACATTTTGTTTGTGGATAGAAGATGAACAACGCAGAGGCACACACAGCATGCACTTTAGAGTTGAATAGAACAAAGAAGGAAATCAGGTGAGTGTAAAAATGAAAAAGCCTGTAAAGGAAAAACCACAAGTGTTTGCAGGGACCACAGACTAAATATTTATCTGAGGTTTTGACATCAAAATCATCGTGACTTTTACTGTCTGAGCCATTCTCACACCGTGTGTGCTGTATGTGATGTGTTCACTGTAAATCTGTGGTTTCTAACAATTTCTCCTTGAAGCCTCTCCAGTTTTAAACATTTCCTCTGAAGCTGAACTCGGGTGGGCATTCTAGGTCACAAATATAAGAATCTTTAGAACAAGAACAAAGGTTTCAAGGTCCAGCTTCAATTCTAAAGTGCCATAATGTGTGTGTGTGTGTGTGTGTGTGTGCACGCGCGCGCCTGCCTGCTTGTTTGACCTGCAGATATCATTTTGACATTCTCAGAGCAGAACCTTGTGGTTTCGAGCTTGTCGCCCAAAGCGACCACGGCTGTAAACAATAATACATGTTACATCGTTCTGAATATATGTCTTTTTTTCCAACACTAGCAGCATTTTCATTCAAAAGCTTTATTATATTTTTATTCTACTTATTTCTATTAATCAATGTCTATATATTCTACTCATACGTACTTGTTTACACAATTTGTGTGTCTTTTTTAATTTCATGTCACAAAGATCTCCATTCATTTTGTAAAACTCAAATTTCTTGTGTATGTTGTACTTATACAGGAATTGTTTTCCATTCTTTGTGGTTAGATATAGATATGTAGGTATGGATTTCATAGGACAACCTTCAACAATCATCAGGATAAGGAAAGACATTTGGGTTTTGTGCAGCTAAATTTGCTGAAAAGTTATAGAAACAAATCTGGCTCGTACTGTCTTTTATTAAAAACAAAAGAAGATGTGTTGAGTAAAATCATTGTGTAGCCTGTCCTCAGTTCAACAAGAAGAATCAACAGATGAATTTCGCCTTTGTAACTATCAATGACTGAAAATCTTAACAGAAAATAAAACCCTTCCAATACTGTGATTGAGACAGACTGGATGTTGCAGTGATTCACCACTCTGAAACTTTACTCGTTGCATTTTTAAAGTATTGTTTAAAAACTTAATCGATTGAAAACATCAATTTTTGCATGTCATTATCAATAACTGATTTTTAGATGAATTAACCAATAAATATATCTACTTACAATATGTTTATACAACAAAATTATATGTATTCATTGTTTTGTTTTTTTGTTTGTTTTTTTTTGTTTTGTTTTTTTTTCTGAGGGGGGGGGTGTAAATGTTGTGTTGTTTCAGTATTACAGTAGAAATAACCTTCATGTTACCTTAAAGATCCATGGCAACATATTTGTCATCTAGATGATAGCAAAAATGTGAAATTCCAGAGCGATATAGAAATGATCTCTTGCCTATTTTGCACACAGCCGTGCTCTAATACCCCGTTCCATTGAACAGGTTTTTAAACTGAAATTTTTCATCTTTACATTCTTGATAGATGGACTACATGGAATTATAAAGCACAATTGTTTTTTTTCTAATAATCATTTAATATAAATTCAGATATTAGAATCCTCATACGCACAAATACATATGAGCTTCAGATCACTGTAAACATTGACACTATGAGCTGCTGGCGTCTAATTCAACAAGGCTGACTTTACTGACTTCCCGTAACAGAAGTTCCCAATGTTTTATAATTTTTCTTGTCTTTGTTATACAAAAAGGAGAAAAAAGACTATTGTGACTTCCATTTTCAAAATGGAAATAAGTGCTTGTTTTGGGATGAGAGATGGACTTATTATGACTAAAAATAGGCTCAGAAAAAAGCATGTCAAGTAATATACGTACAAATGGTTCATATTCCAAGCCAAATATTTAACAGTTTTAATGGTCCAAATGGTAAGCCAAACCGGCTCTAAAACACTGCAGAGCTCATTGTACACAACTGTATGATCTCAGCACTCTGGTAACTGGCACGATTGTCATAACAGAGGAATTGGTACCAGTTTGATATTGTGCTTATGTTTATTTTAACACTCCACATACTGTAAGCAAGTAAAACGCTTGTGGATGGAGCCAAAATAAGCTCAATATCACTTTTTCTGCCATCTGGCTTTGCAATGTGACTGTAGTACATCATCTGGTCACATTCATGGCAACTCACCATCAAGGAAATGCATAATTTAAACTGGGGGACCCAAAAAAAAAAAATACTGTGTAAAACAGTAGAGCTGTGTAAAGTAGTCTAGCTGCGTTATACATGCCCCATTTAAATTGCACATGAAGATCAGTTGGAAGGAATGAGAGTGTGCTTTGCAGGGCATCAAAGAGGTTCAGCTGTCACATCACAGCAAGCAGGACCTGGATTTGAATCTGAGTGTCGCTTTGCATAATGTTTCCCTACTCCGTGTGTGTTGAATCGTATCGAGCTGCTCCTTTTTCTCACTGTCTAACAACATGAAGTCACATGAAGTCGAGACTCTGTGTGTGAGACGCTTTGCGGACATATGTTGGTCTACCTTCTGAACGCACTGGAATGGACATCTGGGAAAATAACATGCAGGTACACAGTCACTGTAATGACCTACAAATAAACCCTGGCTGTTTTCTTGTGCCCTCTCATTCCCCCTGAAAGAACAATGGGTTTTGTCTTGACCTTGAGTGTCGGGAACTCGTGTTCGAACCAGGAGGAAAAGCGCTCTGTGTTAAAACAAGCCAAGTCTGTGGTGCAAGTATCTGTGGCATCCCCTGTTTAAAAGAGCAGCCAATTGAAATATCATCTGCTTCTTTGAAGAGGAGCAGATATTTCGCTCATTTGAACGAGAGTGGCCTTGTGGGACACTCGAATGTCTTTAAACAATTAACCTGTTTTGTTAGCTGTGCACATGATATATTTGAAGATCAACTCACAAATGAAATTGAAGATTACCACGACTGAATTCATGATATATTGATTTCTTATGGTTTATATCAGCATTGCCCTCAAACCGTGCAAATATTTGTCTAATTTTCACCAGGGACACCAAGATCAAAACAATTGTGTTATCAATACTCACATTTTCACCAAAAGAACAAACGCTTGCAAGGTTGCTGCTTGCAAGGTTGCCAGTTTCAACTCAAAAATAGCCTCTTTGTTGTTTATTACACCAATATTACTTAAAAGGATGAATGTTTTGCTTTCATTGCTATAGTTCTATAAAAACAATACAATCCAATAGAGTATTATATCCTCTAAATTGCTGATGTTGTCAGTTTGCAAGCCAACAACAGCGACAAAAAATGCTGGCGACAGCAGTCTTATTGTAAAAGCCTGGTTTGAGCAACCACCTTCCTGTAACTGAGCCTTCGCACGTGAAAATGTTGGACCAGTTCCTGCAGTCTGAGGGGTTTTAACAAACAGAGCGCTTTAGATTATGTAGCTAGTCACTGGTGGGGGGAGATTTATGCAAAAGTAAGTCGCCTGAGTAATTGAGCACAAAGCCCTTTCTAAAAATATAGTTCACC
>OMNM01041749.1:0-10172 GCA_900302745.1 Parablennius parvicornis
GGATTTGCAATGAGACGCATTGTTTACACTTAGTGAGGAAAGGAGGAAAGTCATTATACATGCCATCAAAGTGAAATCGGCCAGTCTGCAGTGACTGCGCCTGGAATGGGAGAGACAGAAAAAAAAAATGAAAAGATAAATCCCATGTTGTTCTGTTGCTTTGGTTTAACGCCTTTTGGTGTTTTGCGTAGCATTAACGTGCGTTTACCTTTTGTGATGCTGTAAATCGTTGTCTGTTTCTAAATTTGGCATGTTTTCAAAAGGTGGCGACAGGTGATTATGAGGGCTGTTGGTATTGTCAGATTTGGCCTTTAGAATGAATTAGTAGTTGTTAGCTGAAAGGAGGGGGGGGGCGGTGGTGGAGTAGCGAGCCGTCTCACTGAATAGCGAGAAGGTCGATTCCCATTTGGTTGTGCAGAGGTTTGCATGTTCTCTTCTTGCCAAGTGGTGGATTTCATGTCGGCACTCAACAGCCACCATTTGTTAGCGCTGCATCTTGTGTGTAAATGAACTGGTACGGCGTGGTTGAGCTCAAATTCGGCTTTCAGAGTCTTACCCAAGGATACTCAGAGAGGGTGAGAAGAACCGCTACTGGACGGTAATCAGCTGCCGAGCCGTGTATATACGCTCTGTAATGATATTTTGATGCATTACATAAAGGCTATGTAATACAATGTCAGGGTATAATAGTTGGTATACTGCTATGTTACACATAATTGTGTCATATATTCAAAAGTTATGTATGTGATCATCTGCAAAACAGAGTAATTAATTTTTCCAGACATTCAGGAATAAAAGGATTGGAATCAAACTTGCCATGCATTTCCATTAAGTTTTCTATGTTAACATAACAGCTCATATGTAACTATTTTGCACTGAAAAGTATATTTTTCCCCAAAT
Source organism: Parablennius parvicornis (assembly GCA_900302745.1). Lineage (NCBI taxonomy): Eukaryota > Metazoa > Chordata > Actinopteri > Blenniiformes > Blenniidae > Parablennius > Parablennius parvicornis. The sequence continues at coordinate 901 of OMNM01041749.1, forward strand.
ATCTGCCTTCAGAAGTGATAAAGATAGATTAAAAGAAAATCCACATCATCCCTTAAGACTGAATTAATTGTCTTAATCTTAATAGTGGAATTATTATGGCTTTTAAACCATTTACCCTCCAATTGAAATTGATGACTTATTTTTCATACCTTGTAAAATATTAGTATTAAATATGAGTTTAGATAGATTTTTTTTTAAATAATTAAAGGATATGTGAAGTTATTATTAGCATGTAGGAGACACAACTAAGTTAATTTGCTTCTGGCCCGAGTCAAAGTATTTTCCTATCAACTGGAGCTCTGCTGCCTCTTGATTCCTCGGGCCTGATAGCTCTGAGGGGGATTAGCTTAGCTTTGCAAATTACAAATAGCTGTTGGGCCAACAACAGGACAACACACTTATCAACAGCAGTTTGCAGCTTACATCTTGTTTTATGCTTGAGCGACGTCAAAACGAGCGCGCTGTCGCCAGCCTCTTGAAACTCCGTATAGGGGACCGGCGCTCAGACGCTCTGCTAACCGTGTTGTTTTAGCACCTTTCATTAACACGGCTCCTCGGCGTCGCTGTCATCGAGACTCGCTCGTGTGCCTCGCCTTTTCATGTTGCGTGAGTATCCCTTGCAAATGCAAAGAAGCTCCTGCTGTTCTTTTTTTTTTTTTTTTTTTTTTTTGTTGTCAACCAGACGCGGACACTCGGTGTGCGCCATCTTTAATGAACTAATGCCAACTTAAATTCACAGTGAATTTAGCGACAATAAGGTGGCATAGCGAGTAAATTACGCAAAGTCGCGACCGCGCGTGGGCCGAACAGCGGGTGTGGCTATCATGTTTGAACTGTTCCAGATATGTAGAATAGTGTCTTGGGGTTTTTTTTCAAGTTCCTTTTTAGAAAACTCTTCGCTCCCCTACAGACCACACCAAAAAATGATTAGACAGATTGCTTCAAGACAAAATTCATCATCAAAATCCTGAATATTCAACAGGATAATTAGACCGAGGCATCAAGCTGCTCATTCCTCAAGCCCAACATCTTAAGAGGCTGCTTCGTGTCAGGTACAGTTTCCTGCTCTGCCACGTCCCAAGTCTGCTACATCTGCAGGGTGAAAAAGTAGCCCACATAAATCTCAACTTTCATCCAACGGATGTTGTTTTCATATTTTATAACTTTTATACCAAAGTATAGCACAATTAGAAGTTCAGCTGTAGTTTTGGTCCAACTTTTTAAAGCTCAGAAGTCATCTTGTGACAGGGTTAGTTGTGTTAGTTGTTCAGGAGCCAGATGCAACACTATTGCATTTTTGCATTGCGCCATTAAAAACAAGTAAAAAAAAAAAAAAAAATCGACCATTTGAAATCCTCAGTGGTTTTAGTCAGTCTGCATTTTATTCTCAACTGAAGGATTTTTGTATCTTTCGGTGTATTTCACAAACTCTGGCTGAATTTCACTGGAGAGTTTACTGCTATCGTCAATGTGGGTTTATCTGGCAATCTTACAGAATCTGTGCAATCCACAGTGGCGACATCGGGAAAAACAGTGACTTTTGTCATAAAAACGCAATTAATGTCTTTTTTAAAATAATTTTTCACCCGCATCATGTTTTAGTCGGACTGAATTTATTGATAGGTTGCTGCTATGTATGCATTTTTCAAAATGTTGCTGTGTAAACTCCAAACTCTCCTGAAACAAAAAAAACCGCAAAAATGATGCATTGGAACGTCGTCTTGTAAACCTCGTATGATATCCTTAGCCCCCTCGGTTTCAGTGACCTGTAGTCAAAATAAAGTCAAATGAGATGAGATTTTCTGTGTTACCTGAAGTGGAGTTGAATAAACCAGTGTTCGCAGAGCTCCACAGCTGTTGAACTGTGTTACAATCATGCTGACTCGACATTTAAGCAGCCTTGTGGTTATTGATGAAAATAGGGAACAAAAGAAGAAGAGCGTGGAAAGCTCAGATAGCCGATACACTATTTTCCTGGAGAAGGGAATTGTGTTTTTGAGAATTAGGATGGCGTCTTGCCACCTGAACTGTTATTTTTCAGAGTGGACTGACAATCATGTTTGTTCTTCATATGACATTGAAGCACCGATAGCAGCAAATCTGCAATTTGGACTCTGTAAGTAGTGATTTGGCAGTGAAAAAAAAAAAAAAAATCCTATTTTTGGCTCGAGTGCTCAATTTGCTTACCAGCATTATGTGCTACACGCATGTGACAATCTGAATCCTGCGTGAGTTTTAAAAAAAAGAAAAAAAGAAAGAAAGGCACCATCATTAACAGTTTATGGCTTTTTAAAAAGTCACTAAATTGGTATTTCTCTAACTCTAACAAAATGGCTTCTGAGCTAAGTTCTAATTACTAAAGTGATGATAGATAGCGTGTGCAAATTCCTCTAAATGACCTCAAAAAGACAAAAAAAAAAAATAGGTTGTGCTATTCTTAGAGGTTTATGGTTGCTCATTTTGTTCAGTCTGTCATTGTTAAAAACTGCTAACAGGTGTTGATAAGAGTGCACCAGAAGCTTTTTACATTTTAGATTTTTTTTTTTTTTGTCTCCCTATCCGCAACTTCTATTAGCATGATAAATGTACCAGGGCGGTAATTGTCGCAGCCATTCGCACGCACGACCCCCGCGCACTTGAGAAATTAGAGAGTCATTCATGTGAAGGCACGCACCAACTTTCCCAATGCGCGGCGACAAACTCTCCTTAGTGTCTCCGAGGGGGCGTGCAAAAATAACTGAATGTTTGAAAAAAACAAAAACAAAATTGGGTTAAAGGGAAAAAAAAAAAACTGGGTTGAAGACTGGTTCATTTTTAAATCCGTCAGCGTGAATTGAAATGTTGTTGGAAAGACTTTAAAGACGGAGCAGCCGGACCCGAACGAGCTAACGCTGCTGTAAAATGCAGCATTAGGGAATATTTTCCTGCTCCGTAGCGGTCTTTACTCACTACACAGTGCGTGATTTTGGTTAAGACGGAAACACAATTTGTTGAGTCATGTCTGCCAGTCTGTCCGGTGCTATTCGACTTTCCATGATGCTTCTTTCTTTACTTGTTGGAGGTCAGTCGAAGCGTTTCTAACACATTTGACCATAAGACCATTATAGACAGCCTTTCTGTCAATTCATTGGTAAACTAAAACCCTTTAGCCATTAGAGCTGCATTATTTTAACTATAGATGCAATATGCAATGGAAGTAGTTCAGTCATGCCTTTTGCTCATTTAGAAGTATTCTTTTTTTCTTCTGTTTTATGCATATAGGCTTTTTTCAACATACCTTTTTTTTTTACATGTTCTCCTGTCTTTGTCAAAAAGACAGGAGAACTCCTGTATCTAAATATTTAGTAACAATACAAAAACAATGGTTTATTGATGATTATTACGTTTTCAAAGGGTCTTTTTTTTAATGCAACTTCAATAATGTAATGAGCAGTCAATTAGATATGAAATTATCAAGTTATTGGTGAAATGTTATTATGTTATTAGCCGAAACAGCTTATATATTGACGTCATAATATTTATGTATAATTATATTATGGATTGCTACTTTTAGAGCACCATGTTTACATGGTCACTGATATTAATATAGAGTAATGTTCAAAGAGGAAGCTTTAATCAGATGGAAATACTAACCAACTAACTAACTAACTAACTAACTAACTAACAGTTACTGCAGTGGCCCTGCATAGATCTTAGGTCTATGGGAGCCTTCGCTTCTCTTTTCTTTTTTTTTTTTTTTTAAGGTCAACCTTAGAGTATATGTGGGGCAATCAGTGGCTTCCCACCACCCTTGCACTACCCCAGAGTGAGGCTGGTGGTGCACAGAGACCACGTCATGAGAGTCACGTTCACACGGCCTCTCAGCGGATCCGAAGGCGCCCTTAAATAAAAGCAGCTGCTAATGAGTCAGGTGGGAGGTTGGAAGAGGACGGGTGGAAATATTTTGGCTCCACCCCTCCATTACTGTGGTGATTCTTCCTCTGAGTTATATCACCATTTTTGCATGATGGATACTTCAGTTTTTGCGCGGTAATAAAAAGTATATCGCCGTTGTCAATCTTTATATCCCGCCTGTGATTCAAGATAAATTCCGAGCCATTTTTTTTTCCTCCCCCTCACAGATGTGCATGAGTTGAGTCGTATTCTGGGATGTCTTTGTGAACGCTGTCTCGAGGTCATTCCCCCTTCCACTATCTCTATTGGGCCGAGGTCTGAGTTCTGTGTTTGCTGTCATTCTCTCGCTGATTGACTTTGACATTTAGGAATCATTGTCCCGCTCCATCACCTAGTTTCCACTGAGCTTAAAACTGGCAGCCTCTGACATTGTCCTGTGAAATACCTTGATGGACCTGCAAAGTAACTGATTTGGACATCACAGCCTCAAATCATGATGCTGTCTACACTCCCACTTCACCTTTATGATGATGTTTTGATGTCAGGTTACAGTGCACCTCACATGACATGTATGTCGGGCTGCATGTTCTACATTTCATCAAAGTGAAGGGGGGGAAATCTGGATAATCTGTCTAAGATCTCGACCGAGACCCAATTCAAATACAATTTCATACACAGAAGCAGACAATTCCAAAGGGTTCACTTAGACTTCTCTGCTGCTGTGATGCTACGAGGCTTTAATGTCTGTTGTCACCATGGAGGGAGAAATAAAGAAAGTAATTGTGTTGTACCAGAACTCGAGCAATCCCATCAGCTGCCGGGCACACGTGTCAAAATATAAAGACAAAAGCTGGGAAACTTGAGTGGTTGCAGCCCGATGGAACAAGGTTGAAATATGACCGGGGAATGGGTGGCCCAGAAGGGAAGCAGAACAAACAGCTGATGTGAAGAGGCCAGCAGAGATCAACATTGACTTAGTTTTTTTTTTTTTCCCCATCTCTCTTTTTTTTTTTTTTTTTTTTACCTAGATTGGCAATGATAAAAGTGAGTGATGTTGATAAATACTCGCACAGCCAGTTTATCAGCAGCTGTCTGGCTTGGGGTTGCCGGCGGCAGCATCCAAGGCTGATAACCCCTGAGGCCTGAGGCATGATGTTGGGAGGAAGAGGAGGATGAGGGGGAGGAGGGGAAGGAGGAGGTGCAGAGGAGGATGCAGCTGCCTCATCTTGGCCTGGCTGTAACCCTAATTTAGTCGGCTGATATTTTACATGCCCGCCAGTAGTTGTTAAATAATATGAAGAGGTATTAATGCCTGTAATGCAGCTCACAGAGCAGAAACTGAAGGATCGATGCAGAGATGGAACCAACCGGGTTATTCCATGACTTCAACCATAGGGGAAAAAAAAAAAAAAAATCAAAAAGATCAGAACACAGACAGAGTTTTATTTTTCTTCACACAGATCTGATGACATTGTGCGGCTTTGTAATGTCAGAGTTGACTCATCTTTCATCATTCTAAGCTGTACTAAGGTGCGCTTTGAGATTATATTTGCCGCTGTATGTGAGTCCTGTACATTCAACATATTTTCTCCTCCCATGTGTACTTATTAATCCTCAACTTGTCAACAACTAAAGGCCGTAGGCACTTTGCTTTTTCTGTTGTCTTTTCATACTAAATAATTTTCAGATTTTTGTATTTATTTATTACAAATGTAACACACTCTGACATATATATGTGTGTGTGTGTGTGTGTGTGTGTGTGTGTGTGTGTGTGTGTGTATAGAATCTTTCTATTCTATTGTTTACAGTTTCTGTGACAAATTTTTGTTTAGTTTAAATCAGTGACCCAATGAGTTCAAACAACAGTCATGACTCAGACTATGTTACAGTATATATACCTTCCAAAGTCAACACGTTATCCAACTCGCTCCAGAATGGTGTGTCTCGCAATAAATGTATTCTCCACAAGGATGTGTATTGAGTCATTTGAAGAATCCCACATTGGACATTTAATTTTTAGATGACTGAAATGACATTGAAACATCAGTCCAGAGACGCATGTTTGATCCTCAAAACTTGAAACGCCAGCTAAAGTAGGCGTGAAGTTACTCATTACTGCCACCTGATGTGCGACAGTGGCATGACTTACATTTTACACCTTGTAACGTTGTGCAGCAGCATTCAGCAAAGAATCATTGTAGTTTTTTTCTTTGCCTTTTTTGTCTGTTTATACTAAATAATGCACCTGTATTGATTGCCTGAGAGGGTCGAGCCTATTTAGACAGGTACATACCTGTACAAATGACTACATGAGCTGTGTTTACAGATTGAGCCTTTGGCCCATTGCACATTCTCATGAAGTTGATGAAGCGCTTCATGAAACGCTTTTCTCTTATCAGCACAATAAACACTGTTGGTTATATTTAATAGTTTAGTGTGTGGTGTCTACCGCAAACTCCTGTGGTTACTTCCTTTGGTTTATGTGATATTCTTGCAGCTGCCAACTCAAGCCTCTGATCAATAGCTTTTTTTTTCTCACTTTCATTTTTATTTAAAAAGGCACTTTCCGATAAAAAAAAAAGACAAAAACATTTGTTTTCTTTCTTTTGAACAAAATGGGATCTAATTGAGTGATTTAAAAAATGTAATACAACTGAAAGAAACATTTAAAAAAAAATAAATAAAAACTACACAGACAAGCAATATGTATCAAGAAAGAAAGCCCATCTGTAAGAGCGGACCCATGCGTAGGAGGCTGTGTGCATATGTGCAGGCTATGCGCCTGTGAGACTGTGTGCACCTGGAAAGCACTTGACAGATGGTTGCTTCAGCTCGAGCTGAACGTTGCTTCTCTTTTTCTTTTTTCTTTTCTTTTTTTTTTTTCTTCTCGGTGTTAAGCCTCTTTCATAGATCGAAAGTGTTTCGGTCGGCGTTTCGATCAAGGTAAACTCTTTCAGCCTTCTCAATTGTTTGCCGGGCATCTCCGGAGTATGTTTATCCTGCCCCCCATCATTTGTTTTTGTTTGATTCAGGCAAGCCGACCGTGATGAGAGTTGTGACTTTCTCTGTTGCCTGTCCCTTATTGTAGCTGCAACAATTGCTGTGTAATGCATTTAAAAATCATCACATCAGTAAATTGTCATGGATTAAGTAATTTATAGGATGAAGTGAAGATTTCATTTAGGAAAATGTGTGTATTGTTATACACACACACACACACACACATACACACAGTGTGAGGTGTCATCTGGAAGCCTTGTACAGAGAACAAAATGTACCTGGTTTAAATTTGGCCATCATTCCCTTTGCAATAGTCACCTTGTGCAGCGTTCCTCCGCTCCCAGCAGAACTGTCCCGCTTGGAACGCTGGAAGTTCTTGAAGCGTGTCAAGCACCATCTGTGACGTTCATTGGATCTCCTCCGCTGTGTCAGAACGGCACCCTTCAGCTTGAACTTCATCTCGGGGAAGATGAGGGAGTCACAGGGAGCCGAACCCAGCCAACAAGGCCGGTGGGGAGAGGCGATTGTGTTGGTACGGCTGAAAAACCGGCGCAATTTTACCACACTCAGTCTGCCAGCTCTGCACGGTTAAGGTCTTTTCGCACCACATTTTCTTCCCCGGATGAGAGTCTGACTGCAGAGGGCAAATTCAAGGTGCACACCTCCGTGAATGGCAGTGAAAACAATCAGCAAGCTCCCTCCACTGCAATAACTGTTGTTTGGCCTCGGGGTCCTCGCTGTGGAGTCGAATCTTGTCACCGGTGACGGTCCCTATCGCCAAGTTTGGGGATCACCCCAAATGCAGTTCCAGCTCTGTAGTAAACTGACTAATGTACACGTGCAAAAAACAAATTAACACGGATCTTTGACGCTCAGTGTGCAATGTCGAAAAGAAGTCATTGCTGTTGTAGTATTGCAGAGCAGTGGACATGATCGCATTGCATTGTGGGACGTGATAAAAGGCAGCAACGTCTGTATATAGCAATTATATTTTAATTCCTCATAAATCTTGTATGGATCTGATTACACTTTTTTTGATGAACCATCAGTTATTTATTCGTCTGGAAATTGCTTTTGGATAAACGGCAGCACTGCCACCTAGTGGCTGGAGGTTGGAAGGCAGCATATTTTCTTTTGAGGTGAAGTCACTTGCAACTTGGATCATCTATAAGACCAAATTTAGACCACATGTATTTCAAAGATATATGAGAATTAGAAGACATTTGATGAAATGCTGTGTGCCTGTTTTCCAAATCTCATCAGCTTTGAATGGGAATTGTTTTGCAGTTTTATTGAGAATTTTTTTCAGGATGGCTTGTGAAATCATTAACAAACGTCATAGCACATTTTTATGAAAATTCTGTGGAAATAAAAGATTAAAAATTCAAATTAAACCGATACCTAGGATGGTAATCTTAATGCTTTTCCTCTTAAAGAGGCAGCCACACAAAAGTTAATTTACAGAAATTTTCAATTGTGCTTCACAGTTTTTGCCTTAAAGTGCCAAGTAAAGAAGGTGACTTTTTTTTGTGGCGTCTTCAGTCGGTGTCTCTCCCATATCATTAGTCTTAATTATGTCAGTCGTGTGGAGGGAAGTGGGTCAGACACTAACTGTTAATATTGACTAAAGCTCGGAAACATTCAATCCACATCCGACGTGCAGCATTGCTGGCGGTGCCGTCACCTTTGTATGTCTATTACCAGAAGTCAGACGGAGGTCTAAGTCCCCGTTTCCCACTGTGTCATGGCGGTCTCCACTGCAGTCACCTCGGGCCAGTGCGACAGCCACAGGAACGCCATAAAAGCTGTGGAGGCATGAAGTGCACCGTCAGTGTTTATGCTCGCACTTAAAACTCTCAACACCCTTAACTCTGTTTCATTTGCCTCAAATCAGTCGTCGTGGCAATAAAGTCCGATTTACACATTGAATGTTAAGTGTCGTCAGTAAAAAATCCACACAGATGTTTCGGAGCTCTGGAGTTTTGGATGACGCCGGGTCCGTTTTAGCATGTCTGTGTATAAATAGTTTCATTAGGTCACTGCTTAATTGGTGCGACCTTGTATGTAAAAATAAATAAATAAAAAATGAAGGAATAAATAGCTGCTGACAGATTTTGCACTGGCGGTGTGTTGACTTGTTACTGTATTTCCCTGTGAAATGGTCCTCCTAAATTTAGCATGTACTCAGCAGCAGATGTTTGTGCCCTTTTTGATGCTGTGGGTAATAATCCTTAATATTCTTGCTGTTTGAAACTAAATGAGGCTTTAATGCACTCTGATTCCATCTCCTAGCACTTGTTAATTGTTTTTTGAAAGTCCATAAATTATTTCTGTGGCTTTTTTTTTTTTTTTTTTTTCCAAGTTTCTCAATGTTGAAC
>OMNM01041756.1:3197-36574 GCA_900302745.1 Parablennius parvicornis
TGTGATAACAATCCAACATGCTCGTCTGTCCACTAGAGAGTGTGTGTGTGTGTGTGTGTGTGTGTGTGTGTGTGTGTGTGTGTGTGTGTGTGTGTGTGTTTGTGTGTGTGTGGTTTCATTACTAAAACAAACACCCACGAGTAGCCTAACGGGAAAACTGCATCGTTTTCATCGTTTCTGCCATTTATGTGTAAATGGAGCGGACATTGTTTTTTAAATGTTTTGTAAATGCAGAACTTTTCTGAAACTGAAACAATGTGTTCTGTCTTGGAACGTTGTCACGTAAACAAGGCCTGAGAGTCATCTGAGCAAACATTTTTCCTGTCTATTATTGTTTTGGTCAGCCGTTCTTGTATCCTCGGTGGCTGACAGCAGTGGTGCCCCGTGTCGTGTTCTGCAGCTGTAACGCAGTTCAAGGTTCTTCATGGTGGGCATTCATAGTCTGCATGTGTTTCTTGATTATCTGACTTGCTTTTGCTTCTGTGATGACCAGCCAGGCTGTCTGTTCTGAGCGCTGTCATCAACAAGACATCTTCAGCCAGAGAGCTGGATATATCCTGTTTTCCTGACCCTTATCTGTGAACTCCCAGGATGTTTGCTCATGAAAATATACAGCTACATCTACAGGTGTGGGTTGTTTAATTTATTTATTTTTAAAGAAACTCAAATCAGGTGTTCTGGAACCCACAAGCAAAAAACAAACAAACAAATAAAACATTCAAAATCACTTCAACAACCTGTCTCAATATATCTGATAGTCTGAAGTTTAAAAGCTTATCTTTGCCATGTTTGCGTCTCTAGATTTTAGAGTTGCTTTAGATTTATTGGCTGCTGAGTGACAAGCTGATTAAATACTTGCGTTAACAAGCTGTTGAACCGGTGTACCTAATAATAAGACTGACGAGTGTAAGTCTGATTCTTGAGCCTCAAACCGTATGCAAACTCACGCTTGTAGACACACGAAGCCCATTTATAATCAGATTAGAGCATTATTATCTTTTATCATTACATTAATTACTATTAAGTTGATAATTAGTTTTGAGATGAAAGAAAGTCTCATACAGAGTTTACAGTCTCATCAGCTTAAAGTTCAAGTGGCGACTCCCTCCTGGTTCACATAATCCAGTCAAGTAAACCTAAATCTCCTCTTTCTAACTCACTACGGAGATAATCACTAATCAGCATGCTGGTTATTAACCTAATTAGTTGCACCTGTAGCACACTGCCTGCAGCTTTGCACTCGGATGTCGGCGTCGCCACCAGCAGCACAATTCAGCGCAGCCAAGAAATATCTTCCCACCAGGAAATGTAATCTATGATTTATCAAGCATTTACATCTGAAAGTCCAGTCTCATAGAAATCCACACAAAGATAGAGTTACAAATTGTAAGAAGGTCTCAGCTGCAGTGTTCACCCAGTCTGGTTTCCCTGGTTTTGAGAGCCAGGTACACAGAAAAAGGAGAATTTAAACCCATGCTCTATAAACAGGATGAAGCAAGCAGGGAAAATAAATGGGTAAATACAGTCATAAAATCTAATACGAGATGAATCACTTATAAAAAGTTCTTTTTTGGCTGTTTTGACAGAAACCAGCACTCTAGTGATACCCATAGAATGTGAGGTTCGGTTTTAATGCTCTGCCTTTCAGGGCCAGCCCTGAGAAAACTCAAAACTACTCATATGCTGGAGCTTTTTAGTTGTGGCCTAAAGCTTTCCCACTGTCTTTTATTGAATTAAATTTGGGTAAGATCTCATTGTTTCCATCTAAAAAGAAATTAGGAATGGAAAGAATGAGCAGGCTATTACTATAACATGCTCCAAGCATATCAGGTCCTTTTTTAATTACCACAAATCTCTGTGTAAATGTTCCATACTTCTGTTCATTCTTCTGTGAAATCATGACCTTGATTGTATTATTTAGTACAACGTTTCCACTGACCTCCATTAACCATCATAAGCATGCTTCCATTTACAACCAAGAAACCTTATTTTATTCAGTCTCGATAAACCTCTAAACCACTACAGAATAACATAATGAATGTTTCTTTTTTCCTGATCTCATCCTCTGATGGCAAATAGTGTGTAAAATATCTTGCAGGTCTTGCAGGATTTTTCAGTTCTAATTTCCATCCATCCATGCATTCATCGTCTATACGTCTTTTAAGTAGCCAGGGTCACATTGGACTGGCACCGTTCCCATGTTACAATGGGTAAAAGGCGAGGTACCTGCTGGACACCATCCATGGTCAATCCAGAACAACCAATTCTCAATTTAGGGCAGCAATGGCTCAGCTTGGTAGTTTTGGTCTTTTTCTAATCCCAGGGTCGTTTATTTGATCCCCCACCCAACGACCTCCGTGTTGTTTTCATGGTGTACAAACACCTTGCATGGGAGCCATTAGTGTTTGAGTATGTAAATAATTTTGGGGGTGAATTGTTTTTGCATTTTCATTTCAGAAAAGTTTCCCATTTATACATTGTTTTGGAAAATAATGTACATCACAAAATGCAAATTGAATTACCGACATGAAATTGATGAAGGGTGTTGAATAAACAATGGCCCTGTATAGAGGAATATTTAGCCTATTTGTCAATAAAAAAATAAATAAATAAAATAAACCACTATTAAAACCACTGATAACCAAACGCAGCTAGAAGTGCCTTGGGTCCTGTTTCCATGACAATAATTCACGTGAAAACGCATAATTTGCTTTTTCGCTACATAAAACATAACATGGCAACATATTGTCTGGCAGAAACGCAGAAAACAATGTAATTAGCATGCCAGCCCACGAGTTGGCGCTGCGGGCTGGTTTTTGTAGCAGAGAGGTGATCAAGCACCTGATTCGCATCAAGCAATGGCCAAGTTCAGGAGGGCGGAGTCCAGATGGAGTCCAGGATGGCGGAGGCGGCGGCCGAGTCCAGGAGGGTGGCGACGGCCCAGACCGGTGGGAGGAAGCAGCAGTGGAAACGTGGGGAGGAAAAACGGGCCCAGTGGCCAGGGCTCCATCTCCTCCCCAAGGGGGGCCTGTGGCGGCGGGGCCGCCCCTGTACCAGGCCTCCAGAGTGGTGCTGCCTTGATCACCTCTCTGCCCATAAAGGACGAGCCACCCAGAGAAACACTGTGACAGGCGGAGCAGACATGCACAGGACTGCAGGATTTTGATTTCATTTAATAAAACCTTCTGGACCTCCTGACAGGGTGTTGTGCTCAACTGCGACAGTTTTGTTGCCCAATTGTTGTTTTTGTCCGTCTAATTGCACATGTGCAGAAGATGTATTCACTAGAAAAGTTAAAAGGAGCCTTTTATCCAGTTTCCATGGAGACAGAATCACAGCATTTTCGAAAAGCTCCCCCTTGGTAGCCTTTTCTAAAAGGTGCCGGAAACCAAACAAGAAAAGTTTTCTGGTGTCACTTGAAAACGTTGCCATGTCAACGGGGCCTTTTATTTCACCCAAATCACACTGTGAGAGAAAACCAAAACACTGGACGTCACAAGGAAAAATACTATTTCCAGATCTTGCATTCTTGAATCAAGTCAACTCCATCATCATACAGTAGAAGCAGAATAACAAGGTGTCTCAAAGGTTCTCGTTCCATGATGTTCAGACATTTTTTTAGATTAGGCTTTTCTTCTTTGGAACATTTGAAAACATTTCATGAGTAAACTTGTCGCCATTGATTAAAGTCTCATCGTACTACTGTCCTTTCTTTAATTCCGCACTGTAACTGAACTTTCTTTGTTCTTTTAGTCTTTATAAATTGGTTTATTCTTCAGTTTCATCCTCCCTTCTGTCTTGTTTGACTGCACTTATGTGAATCATGTTTATCATCTTGAGCAGAGCTCACATCTACAACGAGGAAGAAAAGCAGTCCGAGGGCGCAGACCTCCACCAAATGGCGTTTCCCAACTTCAAAGTGCCGCCATATTGTTAATCTGGATCGGATCCAAACGAATTTTGACACAATTCATCACAATGACCCTCCACATATACATGTCAAATTTCAAGAGAATCGAAATAATGTTCTATGAGTTATGATTTTAAACTCATATATGGGGTTTCCAATGTTAACTTCCAGAATGTTTCCTGACCTTAATCTGGATCTGATCCAGATGAAATGTTGCACCCTACTAGATATGACCATCCTACTGATCACTGATTTTTTGAAAATGGCTCAATGATAAGTAAAGGGGAAAAACAGAATCTTGGATAGGTTTTTTTGTATCACTCTCAACATTTAATGGAATCTACGTTGGGTCAAAACACATCTTGTGAATTTTTTTTCAGGAAGACCCCGTCAGGAGTTTTTGCATAATCCTGCTAACACACATACAGACAAACAAACAAATCCTGGCAAATACATAACCTCCTTGGCGGAGGTAACAAATGCACACTGTATCATTGCTTCTGACATACAAATAATAATTGTGTTGATTATAAATCCCTTTTGGATTCAGAAGCTTCCAGCCCCATTTTGTTGTTACAAATAACTGTGATGTTGTGCAAAATTGAGTTCAACAGACTGCATTATTAATGCTAAACAAAAGAACATGCACACATATGCCAGGCTACCTGGAAACAATACCTTAGTGATTGCTTATGTAGGCTGTGAAAAGGCAATTATACTCAACAAATGTTGAATTGTTTGTCAATCAGCTTTGAGACACAGTAACAAAAGTAGGAGCCGACTCAGTATTAAAATTTTCCCAATGTAGCTCATTGACCCTTTTATCACCTTAAGGGAAAAGTATGGATTCTTAACCCAACGGGGAATTAAATATATACGAATAATGGATTAGTCCTTTAATTTGGAAACAATTTGCAACGCAGAAGACAAATCCTGACTATGTGCAGCTGCCAGCTCTTTCTTCTGTGGATTTTTTTTGTTTGTTGGTGCTGTTTTATAGGCAGCACCAAGTAATAATGTTGCTTACTAACCTTCTGCCTTAGGGTCAGTGTTGCATAACTCCAGTCATGCCAAAAAAAAATGAAAAGAAAAAAAAAAGCCTCTACAAAGCAAAAATACCTTGAAAAGGAAAAAAAAACTCAAAAAAAGTTATCAGTGAGGGCATTTCACTGAGTTTTTAAAGGAAATCAATTTACTTACTTCATAACTTCACTTATTGATTTTTGCTTTATTGTACTCAAACGCTTCCCACACAGTTAGTCAAAATAAGAGCTCTTCCGATAGTTTGTGTGCCAGCACCTAAAACATTAATCTAGAGTAATCTAGAGTGTTTTTGATGCGGGAACATCGGAACGCAGCTGTGAGCAGACAGACGTCAGCCTCCTCTTGAGGGGCCCGTCCCACCATCACGTTGACCTCTCAAATCTGATCCTTGATCACCGGGAGGAAGAAGCCTTCCTGCCCTGAGAACAGTCGGGCTCCCGGCACCACCTCTTCTCCCATCACCGTTTCTCAAACTGACGGCCAGCGATTAGGATTCAACAGAGCTGTCTGCTGTCTTTCAAGACTCAGCCATGTTTTCATATTTGTGTACTCCACATGTGTATTTCTCATGTTCTTTATCATTATCAGCCCATGGGCTGAGTGTATCCATCATTTCCCGGCGTGCGGCTGCCATGGTAGCATGTGCGGGGGCAGTACTGCATTAGGCTGAGCAGACGCTCCATTGCCTTCTATAATGCGAATCAGCTGAATCGCTGCACACCTCTCCATCCACTCCTCCGCTCACTTGAAGGCTGTGATTAATGGATTCATTAATTCAAAATAATACATTTCACATGTACTGCTATCAAAGATATTTTTTTCAAAATGTGCGATCACACAGAGAACGGCATTCTCTCATGTTTTTTCTGCCATCAGTTGCTATTTTATGCATGACTAATCACATATTTCTTACATTTGCAAGTGTTTCAGCAGGTTTCTATGAAAGCGAATGTGGCTCAAAAATCAATTTGAAATGTATTAACAGAAACGCTTTTTCATTTTCAGATTAAACTGCATTTTTTGACTCATAAATAAAAATTAATGATCAGTCACCCAAACTGCATTTTCATTTTCTTATACAAGGCTGCTTATTCTGTGACATAATTAAAATGAAAAAGAAAATGACAATCAAGTTTTGATTTTCAAAATAGAGTCCAGCAAATAGTGACCAACATTCAATTTGAAATGTCAAATTTGAAAATTGAAATGCATTAGTAGAAATGCTTTTTATTTCAAGGTTCCAGCTGCATAGTTTGACTCATAAATAAAATTATTAATGCATCATGCAAACTGCCTTTTCATTTTCTTATTCAGTTTGCACATTTTGTAACAGAACTCAAAGGAAAACCTGAAGAGGGGATTGCTAGTTCGCTTTCATGTCTGCCACGCAAAAAAAAGGCTCATAAATCAGTTAATAATTCAGAAACTGAGCAAACTTTAGATCATTTTATATTGGATAGCATTTTACCTTATCAACATGAAATTAGCTAACAGCAGTATCATGTAGGCCTGGCTTATCTGTAGTGTGTATTTGTACAGTCACAGAACTGAAGCGACCGGCCGCGGTGACGGTCCCCAACTTCCACATTTCACCGGAGGCTCGGAGCAGCTCTGGCGTCTCGGCGCCTTTCTTGTCCACACGGTGCGCCGAAGGCGCCGGGACGCCAGAGCTGCTCCGAGCCCCCGGTGTAGGTCTTCACCTCTCGGCTGAAACGCGGAAGTTGCGGACCAGCGCTGACCGTCATCGCGGCCGACCGGCATTCGCCCTTGTATTGACAACAGAAAAAAAACAGTGCGTCAGGAAAGTAAAGAACACAAATCCATCTCTGCTTCCATGCTGCCTCACGGGTTCTGGTAAATGGTCTATTACCAATCTGTGAGTTGGAACTGTTGTAACAGTTTCGCGTGCGTACGTGAAACTTTCACGTGCACACCAGATAGTTTTGCGTGCGCATGTGAAACTTTTGCATGTGCACAAGAAAGAAATATTTTTTTTATTTTTTCTTCTGATGTCCCTTTAGGGGCTCCATAAAAATTACACATATGGTTGGAGCTTCAATACAAAACAAGATGGTTCCCACGAGAAATGCTTCTCATTTTCTATCCTGCTTCATCCAACTCAAGGTTGCAGAGTGAAAGAACCATACCAATGAATGAATTTAGAGTCACTAGTTAAACTCATATGCATTTGATGTTCAGCCCTCACTGGAAATGATTACCAAAAACAACAAAACAATCTAGTAACATCTGTTTTTATCAAAACATAGATGTAATCCCTTTTTATATTTGACGTTCTTGTGACTGCAGTATAGAAGCCTACAGCAGAATTTCAAGTTATTTATATCGGTATTTAGCCTTAGTGGGAATGAGATAAAAAGCAAATACACTCTCTTCTTCCTGTGCATGCAAAGCATTCACACTTTCATGAATCTTTTCTGAAGGAGGACATTCAAAGTGACTGCATCTCTTTCCACAGAGCACAAACTCACTTTGTATTTTCTGTTCAACTTGTGTTTGCTTCCAGCTGCAGAGGGATCAAATTAGAGGCCTACCATTCAAATTACATCTAATTGGCAGCCCAGTGAACTCTTTGGTGAAAATCCAATACCAGATCTCATTCAGTTGCATTCCCGTACATCTTGGCTTCAATCCGCAGATGAAGTAGCCTCAGCGAGAGGTGATAGACCTCATACTTTTTAACAAGACCAGTCGAGGTACCTCTCTCCTCGGCTAGCCTGTTCTCAGATCTATTGCCTGCCCTCCTCCATCAAGCTGGGAACAGGCAGTCACCGCGGGGTTAATCAGTGTCACTAATGGAGGCTAAGCCGCCTGGAGACATGGCCATTACAAGTGGAAGAAGGGATCATAGGGTTGAGGATTTTACAGTCTGACAGAATTTAAATAAGGTATCTTTCATCAAAGGAAAGGGAAAAGAAAATTAAATTAAATTGTAACAGCTCAAAAAGTTAATAAATTAAAAAAAATTCAATTTCACCTTATGTCAACATAACAGTGTGTGTCGCTTATTGAGCACATTAATACAATTTTATGGAGCGACAGAAATAAAATTGAAATCAGACTCAAAACTGACTTGAAATAGATATTTAAGTAAAAATACAAGTTCAGTTATGGCTTGATTTACACCAACTGAACCATGTTGTCTCTGCAGTTCTATTCAGAGTTTTCCGTGACAGACATTGAACCCCAAGCTGTTTAGTGATGTGAAAGTGTGACAGCATCACCAAGAGTGTGTGCATGATTGTGTGTGTAGAATGTAATGGATCATGTAAAGCTCGGCGATGTGCTGAAGTGCAGGATCATCTGGTTTCCTTCTGTGGAAACATTAAATCTAACAAATGCACCCTGATTGTATCTCTTTATATAAAAAGAAAATAGTTTGTAAGAATGATATTGTCTGAGCTTTGAATCAATGCACAGAGAGAAACTTTACTCATTTTTCCTCAAATGTCAAAATGTTCCTCAAAATCATAGAGAACCAGTAATATCAGTATCTTGATTTCAAGTAGATATGACCACAGCATCCCTGTCTGTGATAAATATTGATCTGAAATCATAGCAGCTTGCCAGGGATACTGTGAAGTTTGTTGTGATATTTGTATTCCGCAGGAGGCCTTTTGGCAAGGACAGCTATCCAATTAAAATGATGTCTTTTCCAGTTAAAGGTTATTTATCAGATGCACTGTATTCTTTGGGTGCTCTGTGTTGCCCCTATTAATAAGCCTCGGAGACGAGCCCCTGGTCACGCTGCCATTTGTTGAATATTGAGGGAGGTCTCTGGCTGTCAGCACAATGCAAAGTGGCAGGAGGTGGATTCAGCCGAGCAGCAGTCCAGCGTGTGCAGCTGGCGTGTAAGGAGAGCAGCATTAATCTAAATCAGTCAGGGTAAAAATTACCTTTACCCTGCCTGGCCTGGGATAATTAAGTTCGACAGCGGATAGTGAACGGGAACAAAAACCTTTCTTCCATTGAGTTTCTGGCCGACCCCAGAGTTCAGATATCACCACCACTTAAAAGATATTCTCATGAATGCTGTGAGAGTGTCAGTGTGCATATAACATGTTCACTCAACCTGAGCAAGTGAATATAGTTCAATTCAGATTTCCCCAACTTTCAGACCCACGCTCTCTGGAATGCAGTATCGGCTTTCAGGCTAATGAAAATGAACTCAGCCTTGAAAAAATACACGTTCGGGATCAATCAGAAAGATTGTGGTGAAGGTGAAATCCTGAAATTGCTAATAAAGTGAGTCAAATCATCTGTCATTATACATCAGCAAGGTGGAGTAACCGATGAATACACAAGAAGATCCTGTGTGAAACTTTGGGATCAGACCCTGATGCTATATAAGCCATTTCTCGATACAAGTTGCCTGACCAGCTGTCCACAAGGTTTGATTGAAATGCAGAGAAAGTTGCTTGGCAGCGAGGAGATTCTGCAGCTACAGTTCACCCAGCTGCTGCCCTTCAGGTGAAATAATTTTGTTGTTGAACAACTTTTTCTGTTTTGAAATTTTTGAAAACAAATCACGGCCACGGTCAAGTTCATACACACGTGCACGCGCGCGCACACACAAGCCTGAGCACACAGAGCAAGTGGGGAGAAAGGGCAATTATTTTTACACCTTTCGTTGAGCCGAGACCTCCCGTGAAAGTTGGCCAGAGGCTTGTGAACTCCTGGTGGACCGGGATGTCTGTATGACTGATGTTCTGTGGTTGGCAGGGAACAAATGGATTTTCTATATTTGTAGCCGATCACAGAGCAGCCTTCACTTCTCTCAGACGCAGCAGGTCACTGCAGCTCAGTGGGTCTGAAACACTCATCTGAGACAACACTATTTTGTTCCAGTAGGGCTTCTTTTTTCTCTTCATCACTTTTGTATTATCAGTAACATCCTAATGAGGATATTTGGAACTACAGGTACCAAAGGTTTGTTAAAGAGAGTCATAATATTCATCCACTGATCAGTGACACAAGCTGTATAGCTATTAAGAGTAACAATCGCTATTTCATGTGAAATTAAAATATATGTTTTTGATATGCGTTCCCTTGGTCTTTTGTTCTTCCTTATTATACCTTGGATACACTCCAGCTAAATAGCTCAAACATATGTAATCATTGAACATGAAGGATGGAATTTGATACAATTTTTACAATTCCTATTCCCTTTTTGATTCTGCTCAACGATCCGCTTCTTTGTCGATTCTCTTATCAACTCTGATTTGGAAAAAAAACAAGAACAACATTGCCGCTGCTGTTCAGATGAGATTCAGTCTAACTTTGCAAATTGTCCTTTCCAGCATCTGTGCTGTTTGGGTGCCATGTTTCCTGCTGGCTGCACTGGTGACTAACACCACCACGCATGTTGCACTGCTGGCATAAGCTATGCAACAATTGTAGCAACATCATTCGTGCCAAGGAAATCGTTTGCAAATTTGGTAAAAGATTCCAAGGAATTGAAACAACAACCGGTTCTTAACAACATCCGCTTTTTATATTCAATCCCTATTGAATGTATTCAATATAAAGTTTAAAATATAACACTGAATTTCCCTTTTTCCCTTAAAACATCCTACACATCTTCTCTACCCACTTCATTCAGTCTCAGCTCATTAGTATAATCGAAGATTCATGCCTATCAGTGTACTTCCAGAATAGCATACACACTGTGAGACCTAAAGACAAGTAAGAAGTGCCAAAATAATCTGAACTATGGTTGAAAAATTTACTGAGTACTGAGTAACATATTAATAGTAGTAGGCATAAAGAAACAGGCCAGACAAAAAATTTTGCTTATTCCCATAAATTCACACATACATCAGTGATTATGACTTGTGCATAAATATGTCAAGACTGTGAAAAAAAAAGTGACACCCACAAAAGCTTGAAGCTTATCATGCAGTGGTCCAAGTTTGCATGTGCATGTCTTTTTTCCCCAGGTACTTCCACCCATGTCTCTCACAGGTTAAAAGAGTTGCAATTGGCTGCTGGGTTATATGACACCTGTCCACTAGGTGTCCTCCTACCCATTTAACACAGAGAATCACCTGTTCCACAGTTCCTAAGACTCCCCTGCACGCCTTTAAATCGTACCTATGTCAGAAGCAACAACTCTTTGATTATTCATTCATAATCTTATAGGCATTCGCTTGAACCAATGACAATGAAACAACCTTTTAGTAAGTTTGCATTGTTTGTTCTTGAAACTGACTAAGCTTCTCAAAAAGTCTATCAGCATGAATAGTCAAGTTTTAGGCTGTGTGTTTCTCCCTTCGACTCCCCTCCCCTCTCTTGTGTTTCCTCCTAACCGCGGTAATCATTTCTCCTTGATGGGTGCCAACACATCAGCCTGTCACTGCTTCTTTACGGTCCCTCCACCGCTGGCACCTCCCTGCCTGTGACACACTTATCATTTTCCCCTCCAGCAGTTTTCAATTTAGGTTGTTAAAACCAGCATGCGCCTTACAGACAACAGCAGAGTAAATCTAAAAAAAAGCTGCAGTGAAAGCTTTGGTGACAATGTTTTGTGTAAAGCTTTCGAGTTTGAACCGGGGTCAGGAGAAGGGCTGATATGATCGACACCGCCAAGCCGTTAGTCATGCATAACCCCACTCGCACCACGCAATGCAATGTGGTTTTTCTCATTTCCACTGGTAAGACATGTCCTCAAAAAGCATACAGTGCTAACTGAGGGCAAAGTTTTCCAGAAATTTTTCCTGGGTTCACAAGTGCCATACATAAGGAGGCCATCCAGGATAGAGGATGTCAGGGCTGCACTGGCTGAGCACTCAGAGCAATGGCACGTTCAAGGTTTTCTTAGAGGACATGCAGGTGGATTGTCACGCTTATTAATTTTCCTACTTGTTTACGCTGACACTGCAGCCTTTGCTGCACTTTGGGTGCTCTCTCCTGAGGGGACCAATGGTTTTTCACCTGGTAACTGCAGTTGCATTGTTGTGCTTACTGCACTTCCTGTGAGTTAGGGGTTGTGCGATGCGTGTCAGATGATTGATTCCTCCCGCTGGTGGCCAGAGCCTGTCCTGTACTTGACATTGCTTTATCCAACTGTTTAGAACTCTGGTTTCTGTGATAGACTTGGAACCTGTATAAGGGGGATTCTCCCATTTTCCACTCATGTGACCATAAAGGGATGTCAGAGGTGAGTGGATGGATCCTTTGAGATCCCGCAAAAGGAAACACAGAAAAGAAGGCAGGCATTAAAACCTGCAGCAGACTTTTCATAATAATATTCATAATGCAGCAGAGGAAATGACTTAAGTTTGAGATTCACCTGTCACCAACTACATTTCAAAAATACAAATATCCATCAATGACATGGTAAAACTCATTTAATTGAAAGGAACCAGACTCGGTCACAAAACCTCACTATGAATACAATATTCTATCTGTATTTCTGTATTGATTATCATACTCAAGACCAGATGGTCCCAGTAATAAAAGTGAGACGTTTTGTACAATTGCCTTAGCACTTTGCATTTGAATATACTGCTGCTGAATTAGAGCCATTTGATCTGATTTGGTGAAACGTATGACATCCTAATATTTTTTTGACATGCTGCTGATTTTGCTCAGTATGTGTAACCAAGTACTCTGACTATGTATAGCATGCTTGCATTTTTGAATAAAGCAAAACCAAAAAAAAAAATCTCTCTATAAAACATAAAACAACAAGGCAAGAGGCGCTCTTCGTCTCCACACAAACAACTTGTTATTTAGGCCATCACAATTTGTCTTGTTACTGCATTCAGTCCATCAGTCATGTGTGAGTCTCTGTTTGAACAGAAAGAAAGCAATCACTCAACTTCAACCAACTGTTTTAAGTCCTCCTTTAGGGAGGCTCTCATCACTTTTGCGATTGATATAAAACCTGACACTAAAAACAGAATATACTGAAAACTTTGTTTCTATTGGTTTTGCTTTGGTTAAACAGTGGCTTACAAAAGTATTTATCCACCTTGAACTTTTCCATATTTTGTAACATTACAACCACAACTTTACTGTGATTTTATCTGATAAATCAACACAAAGTTCCGCATAACTTTTAAGTGGAAGAAAAATTATGATTTTCAAATTTGTTAACAAATAAAAAACTGAAAAAGTGTCAAGGGGTGTAGGTATTTTTGCAAGCCACTGTAGTAGCTCATCTTTAAAAACACAGACTTTGACACTTTGAGTTCTAATGAAAACCGGCCCATACTAAATCTCTCAGTCCTTGTCACACAGCCAGCTGTCTGGTTCCCATGAAAGACAGCGCTAGTGGTTTGGCGTTTGTCACCGGAAGGGTCTTTGTGAAGTGATGACCAGAGGACGTTTTCCCATATACTGCCATAAAACAGCTCTGCTGTGGCAAGGTGGGAAAATGAAAACCCAGAACCATTACCCAACTTCCACTATGGGACATCAATTACCTGATAAGGTCAGCGCTCGTTTGTCTCCTTTAAACTCCCCGTCAGCTGTTGGCGGGTGGGTTAGCCAGGAGGTTGTGCTGCGGTTATCAGACACACGTAGGAGCGGTGCACAGCTCTCAATCACCGGGGGGAATCAATGAACAGTGGGGACTGTTTTTACTCACACACCGTGGGGCAAATCCCCCCAGTCACTACAATAAACTACACTCATAGAGGACATTGGTTTCAACAAGGTTTCGTACAGTTTAACTATAATGTAAAGGCCTGAATCGATTGAAAAAAAATAAATAAATAATGATGGCAACTGACTGATCGTAATTGACTACAGTATTTGCGATATTGTGATTAACACGCAAAATGCAAAGACATTCTTATTTCCAGTTGTACAGACTGGCTCTAGAACTCATTTTGTGATATTAAGTAATTTTTAAAAATCCAGTCGGGGGGTGGGGGGTTATTATTTTAACCAGGGAAAAATCCCGCGGAGGAATGAGGATCGATAATGGTTGGTGGCATATCTGAGTGTGATCGCTTCCTACAACTATTTAACAGGATCCTGAGTGCTTAGCATTGGCTGTTGAAATTGACTAAATCCCCATTTCCCACTGGATGTTATTATCACAGGTTTACGTATTAAAAAAAAAAAAGAAAAAAAAAGACGCTCCTACTGTGAAATTACTTGACTCAACAATAGTAAATATCTTAAATATTATATCTTAGGTGTTCAGTACAACCAAATAAAATGTACAACAAAAATACATTTTATTTGGTCTGTTTTCTTGTTGTTTTATCTATATATCTATCTATCTATCTCATTTTTATTTTAACCACTGTATTAATCTCCTTGTGGCAAATTTGCCCAAATGACCCATCGGAAGCAGCAACACAGAGTAGCTCTCAGCTTGGATCTAGTGGGGGTCTAGGGTTTGGTTCTGTAAAAAAACCCTACTTGACATTCACCAAACATTAATATTTCTGTTGTTTCACAGTATTGACAAAACTCAAAATATGTACCAATGTAACAGGAAAAGAAATCCCTTAAATCAGGGGTGTCAATCCTGGAGGGCCGCAGCCCTGCATGCTTTCTATGTCTTCCTGCTTCAACACACCTGAATGTCCTGATGGTTCATCACCAAGTTCAGCAGAAAGCCTGATAACAAGCTGCTCATTGCAATCAGCTGTGTTGAAGCAGGGAGGCAATGAAAACATGCAGGGCTGTGGCCATCCAGGATCTGAGTTTGACACCCCTGCCTTAAATAATAAAATATGGAAGTTTTGATCAACACTGTTGTGCATATTTTCCCTGTTAATTACCAAACTCAGGTAGGTACTCTTTAAGCTTAAAATGTGACTTCAAAAATAAAGAGACTAATGAAAATATTTAGACCTCATATATTTCTTATTTAAAAAAAATAGTATGTCCTTATTTTTTTCTCTAACAGGAAAAATAACATAAAATGATGAAAAACACACTTTTAATCATCCTATTTTTGTAAGTCCCTACATGAGTTTGAATAATTCTGAAATAATAGACTTCAACATATAGATAGATGATGGTCAAAACTGCATTGTGTATTTGTCTGATTATTGTGTTTGTCCCTATAGTCTTTTGCTTTACATACATTATAGTTCCGACCTTGTACCCAATATGGAAAGCCTATGAAAAGCTTGAAGTGCATACATTCCTTGACTATTTTCATCTATGTCCAATTCTTATGCACAGTCTGTTACCACTGTTGCTATTGCTTTAGGTCCTAATAGAGGTTTTCATGCAATAGATTGCAAAGTCAAAGACACCAATCAGCAGCAGTAAGCCCATTGATCTGTCTGAAAATGAGCCCATTTAGCCACTTTTTACAAGGCCCTGAGTCCCATCACATCAATACTGCATTTGAAAACTTTTTTCCTCCACAAACTTGTATTGGGAAATCCTTGATGGAAGTGAAATCTGATGCTGACAGCGATACACACTAAAGTAAACTTTTCAAGAAAAATAAGTAGATTATCTTAAGAAGTAGAAATAATCTTTGGGATGTTTTATAAAGTTCATGAAAAAAATGTTTTTTAGAACCTATAAACTACACACATTACTTTCTGAATATCTATTTATTTCTCTCTTAAATAGAGCCACATTGTTGGAAAACATGCAGTTTTGGGATGAGCAGCATGAGGTTACATTATGCTTTTTGCCTGACAAATCACATCTCCTTTCTGGTGTCTTTGCTTCCTGCCCTGTGTCCTTCACTGTGTGATGATTGAAATAACCCTGCATTAATGTGTTTCAAGCTTTGAGTCTAAACGCTGTGCGAAGCATCCTTTAAAGTTACAAAACAAATTTACAAATCCTCTCTTTAAACTTGAATCAATTTTGTATTGTATTCCATTTATTCATATATATTATTTAATAATAAATGTAATAAATTTTATTGGACGGTGCCTTTTTCAGCACTTGAGGACACGGTACATTTACATTTATATTTACAACAGTGCATTAAAAAGAATCAATACACGATGCAGTCAATTGAAATCAGAGAGAATATACAGTTTTGAAAATGTGTTTTTGATCAAAGAAAAACGTCACTCAAGCACAAACTCATTTCTGTTGGTCATAAACTACTTCTATAGTCATAAAACCTGAAATATAGTAACATAAATGCTACATACCTACTACGTATCTACTGAGAGGTTGAGATGTACATTCAGGTAAACAGATCACAATCGCAGTGAGTGGACCTTGTTCTGCTTATAAAACAGGAATGACGCAACCTCTGAAATGTGTGGTTTATAGATAACAACAGTCTGTGTTTGTTTTATCATTTTATATACATAGTGTGTAAATTACCTACTTAAAAAAAAACATATGTATGTTGCTTTTGAACAAATTATTAATATCTCCTGTGTATTTGCTTTCACTTATTTTCTGATCAAAATGAAAACATGTGATCTCACACTACACCACTGAGGCGTTCATGTATAACAGACAAAAAATATATATACCACCATGTATTGGTGTGTTAACTAGATTGCACTGTCTATACTCATACAGCAAACAAATAATGGCAGCTTCATATTTCATTTCAACTTAGATTAACAAATCCAACTGTTGAAAAATACATACATTTTTCAATATTGTATTATAAATTATATTTAAAAAACTGTACATTTGTGGAGAAAACTGATCCAACAGAATTCATTAATTCAAGTATTGCCAATAAATAAATTGAAATAGCGTCAAAAAAAAACAATCCATCCATCCATCCATCCATCCATCCATCCATCCATCCATCCAGTCACTCATAATCTCTCTATTCTACCGTAGAGGATTATGAGTGAAAACGTGGCATATCCTCCACAGGTCAGACACAAAGAAGCAGACAACCACACACTCACATTCACAGCTAGGGGGTATTTTTAGTCACCGATAACACTCGAATCCTTAGACTGTTGCAGGAAACTGGAATATCCAAAGAAATCCCATGCACAGTACACATGTAAACACAGCACAGAAGGGCACAGTGGAAAGTGATTAATTTTGATGCTGGTTAAAAACTTGACTTCTGGACAACTGTGTACAACTACTCTCCGGCCCTCAACAAATCTTCACTCTCTGACCAATCGATCACTATTACACATTTCTTTAGTGTGTTGCAGTTGAAAGAGCATACAAGGCAGGTGAGTACAGGTCTTATCTAGACCCTCCAGCTGTGCCCTAGTTACCCATCACTGCATCCAGTAAGAAAAATTTAGCTCACAGAGTTTAAAATTAGTCCAAGCATCTATCATTTCCCGCTGGCTGAATAGGTTGGTGTAGGCATCCTGGCACAGGCAATCTGTCTCCACGTGTCAGTCCGTCCCGCCTCACAGCACCATTGCTCAAACACAGCAGCGCCTTGTCACCAAGGACCCAGGCAGTGCTTGAGGAGAAAAGAAATATTTCTATAGGACACATAAGCAAACGCGCACTGAGGTACTTTAATGCACGCTCTGTGGTAAGCCTCAATAAAGCAATGAGTAAGCCTTATTCAGCGTGTAACAAAACGGAGCCAAATGGAAAACGGTGTGAATTGATTGTCACTGTTTAAATGTCCATAAAAAAAATTTAAAAAAAACATTTTGGTGGGACTCATTGCAAATGTGGTGCAAATCTATCAAACTTGACTTGAAATGAAGGATATCTGTAACAAAAGCATCCCTTAAAAAAATTGTTGTGAAGGCAAAGCTGCAGGAGCACAGCTGACATCACTATAAATTCTCCCCCTGTTTAAGTGCAGAAGCGTCTGAACACTGAACAAGAGCTACAACACATCAGCCGGAGGGCACGCCGCTGCTGCAGCACTCACACCAGGCCGCCCGTTTATCAGCTGCTGTGGACGACGTGGGCAAATATACTGTGGCATTACACACGTACCTCATCTTGTAACAACACACAGCAAAATAACATGCCAAAGGGCACAGATTTAGAAGCAAAAAATCTATTTCTTTTTAATTACAACTCAATTTAGATTTCCCACGAGACATTCTTGCATTTTTTTTTCTTTCTGGATTTGAAATATTTTCATGCTTTTGGTACCTTGAAGTAAACCTTGTGTTCACTAAGTTACTTTAGGATGCTGAAAATTCCCAGAAATAATAGCTGTGCTCCCCTTGCAATTTGTTTTGAGTTCATCTAGTCAGTGCTGATGGGACAAATATGAGACCTTTAATCTTCAATGTAGGCATTACACAGCATAATACCAAAACAATCAGAGTCACTGATTGCATGATTTAGCACTAATTAAATGCGATGAGTGAATAATGACTAACAAGCAAATTTGGATTTACATCGACAGCATTATTTGCCTCGTGAAGGTCAATCTGTATTCTCACAAGCACAAAACACATTCACAATGAACTGCAGTGGACTGTACATAACACATATAAACAATACACAAACATGATGATATGATGATTTATGTCCATCTGATGGCCAGATATGGTTCATTTATCAAATAAGATATGATTGAAGACAAGCTCTAGTAGCAAGAAAGTCCTTGGTTCAAGTCAGGACATGCTGTGTGGAGTTTGCATGTTTGTTTATCCTACGGGTATTCCAGTCTTCTCCTACAGTCCAATCTCATTCATTGGATCATCATTGGTGATCCTAAATTGCCCTGAGGTGTGAATGTGAGTTTATGAAGCTGTCTGTCTCTATCCTATTTACCCTGCTATAAAGAAATAAAAGATGGATGGATGGATGGATGGATGGATGGATGGATGGATGGATGGATGGATGGATGGATGGATAGATAGATAGATAGATAGATAGATAGATAGATAGATAGATAGATAGATAGATAGATAGATAGATAGATAGATAGATAGATAGATAGATAGATAGATAGATAGATAGATAGATAGATAGGTAGATAAAGTGCTCTTGCAACTTCTTAATATTCTACTCATATGAGAGAATCCAAGAGTTCACATTTAGTCCAAAATGTCCTATTAGCTGTATTACCTGACTTCCACCACTTTCTGCTGTGTCTGACCTTTAAAATAGCTGCATAAGCTTGTACAAAAAAAAGTGACGACCAAGTGAAAAGTCTTGAATTCATTTTTCTATAATCATATGAGAGCTGAATAATTGTGACAGAAGAAAATATTGATAGGAGTGAGAACTGAATGCTTTTGTAATCAGCGTACTGTGCTAAAAGTAATATTTTACATTAAATTCAATTACATTACATTTTATTTATTTTTATTTTCCAGAGTTTCTTGAAACAGTTTCTTGAAAAGGCCCTAACTGTAAGCTTTAGTAAATAGGAAATTATTGAGCCTTTTCTTAAAAGTAGAGGCTGTATCAGCGTTAACTAAAAACTGGGAGCTGGTTCCACATGAGAGAAGCCTGATAGTTGAAAGCTCTGCCTCCCATTCTACTTTTAGAAAGCCTAGAACCCTCCAGTAAGCAGCACTCTGAGAACAAAGTGTTCTTCTGGGGAGATATGGGACTAACAGTTCTTCAAGATATGATGGTCTGGTTGTTAAGAGTTGTATAGGTTAAAAGGAGGATTTTAAATTCTATTCTAGATTTAACAGGATGCTAATGAAGAGAGGCTATTGTAGTGATTTGATCTCTTATGATAGTCCCCATAGTTTTAACACCTCCGACCAAGACAGCTGATGGATGGGGGAGGAAGACTGAGGACAACTGAATGGTAGCACTGAGCGAAGCGATGTGTTTAGACTGCCCCTAGAGTCCTTCCTCTCCAGATCTTTGGAGAGCCGTCATATGTCATTTTTAAGGTCAGTGATCATTTTGTTTACCTTATTGGAGTAAGACATAATCCTCAGAAACCATATTTTGTTGGATGCTGCCCACAGTAAGTTTTTTTTTTTTAAGGCTGTTTGGGAACATCTCCAATTGTTTTTGCTTCAGCTCAGTTAAGGCATCAATTCTCCAGACTTCGGGGTTCAGATATCAGAGATAGATGTTTTCTAAAGAATCAATCAGTAAAGTCTTAATGGCTTTGGCAAAGCTGTGTAGGGTTAATATGGTGTCACTTGAAAAATCATCTTAAGAAGATGTATGAAAATGTCAATGCCCACATCTTCCTCTAGTGTGACTGTCAACACTCAACACAGGGTATAGAGCACTCCAGGTGTGGTAAGATGGAGGACTTATGCTGAACAATTTCATGTTTGATTATCTTTCTATTGGAACAGCAAAATCCCTATATTTTCATTCATCAAAGGCTTGACACATACTTCTGCAGCCAGGTTTCATATCCATACAATTCTGGGTGAAAACACAGGAAACCTACATTTATTATCACTACTTCCACTTTGGGTCTAATTTTCTAAGATTCTGCATAACGCGCTAAGTTGCACACTGCACTTGTTCTTCCAGTTGGGTGTGTTTCACAACAAATTACATCACACACAAACAGGAGTATTTAAATAGGATTATTGTTTGTTTGCACACTGTTTATATAAGAAACATTACCACTCCTGTGTTGGTTTGCTTGAGGTCATGATTTAGTTACTGTGTGGAGCTCTGAGCTTCATCCAGCACTGAAATGTTGGAATTTTGACTTGTTGGTGGAGGAAGCTATCAAAAAGATTGGAGCCTTATAGCAAATAGATCTGAATTTAGCAAAAAAAAAAAAAAGAAAGAAATCTAAGAGATAAATGATCATAAACTCCAAATTTGAAGAGCACCACAGAAAATATCTGATAATACAGTCTTCCAAACAAAGGCTAGCCAGCTAAATTTGTCTCACTGCAGTTGAAGCAGCAGCTCTGAGAAAGGCTCCGCTAGTTTGCACCGCTTTGTCTGTACACAGTAAAAACTGACACAATAATTAACGACACAAGTATTTTCTGACATAGCATATCTCATTGCACATGATGTAGTACGCACACCTAATATTACATATTCATGAAAGCAAATGCACTGAATGAATAGTGTGATTGATCTTGTGTCTCATGGACTAAATCCTGAGTGCGTCTCATTGGTAGATCAGCTTTCACTGCATGTGTGTATAATATCAAGTTTCCACACAATGATAACATGCCAATCATTAATGGATCAGGCCCAATCAAGCACAGCTTGGTGCTTTTCACAATAAAAATTGTAACATGATAATAAAAGGAGCAAAGTAATGCAACAGTTGTGTCAGAATTTGGAAACTTTGAGTTAAATTGTGATTTTTCCTCGAAGGAAAACTGCAAATAGGCCCTAGAGCAGACACTCTATATGACACACACACACGTATTACTCCTCCTCCATTACCACCTGACAGAGACACTAAGTAATTTGACCTGTGCAACATCACATACTGCACCTTGCACATCACTGCTTCCAGCAGTGGCTGGTTCTGTTCATTTGTATTGACTGAGGTGTTGGGGTTTGTGGAAGGTGTAATGTATATTGATTGTGGTGCCGAGCTCAGGTTAAGAGTGGGGTCAATCTTTTCAATCACTCCTGAGGATTTCTGGGAGTGTTGGGGAAATCAATGGCTCATTAATATGCTTGCTCACACAGGAGGGAAATCAAAACAAAGGTTATTCTCCATCAAAGGAATAGCCTCCTGTTAAACTTTTCTCCACTGTGATGCAGATCACGGGTGTGCTGTCTGAAAACCTGATTCAGAGCTGACACATAATCTATGACATGCCAAAATGGTTTGTCTTATTCTCAATTAGCGCTGAAACATTATATGTAAAGTCTTAATTTTTACTGTGAATTTACAAGAAATGCACAAGCCTAAAATAAGATGCCAGTTACTATGAAATTAGATCACAAATCAAGAATTGTACGAAAAAAATGTTTCTTTTTTTGCTTTAGCATTTGATTTTGTGATCACTAACAGTGTGAAGCAGAAGGGAGTTTTCTTTTGTCCTCGGGGCAAAACAGTGTCCTTATTGAGCATTTAAAAAAATTGTCTAAGTACATAATTACATGTGTCATAAGTGACACATAATTATTGTGATTTATCTGAACCATTGCAAGTTATATAGCATGTGCCTACAATTGCTTCTTTGATTTTAGTGGCTTTGTCATTATTGAACAGTTGCTTGCAGTAATAAGAGCTATACGGAATTTCAGAGGTGCTCATCAACTGGCAAGAAAAACTGCATTCAATATGTGAAATTGAAATAAATGGCCTGAATAACACTCAGCATGTGAAAGAGGTAGTAATATATGAATGTGTTTTATTACAGAGCAAAAAATGTATGAATTTTTTTGGATCGTGTTGTCCATTGTGACTTTTTGCTACATTGCAATTTTCTTTTAAACTATAAAGGAACTTTTAAACCATAATTTTTAAACCAAAAGCCCAGCAGCTGCTGGAACATGTTACATTTTCATAACCTGTGTTGTGCAAGTTACTTGTATTAATATTTAATTATTACATTTTCAATTATTTGTTGAAAAAACCGGGTCACTTCATTAGTTACTGAATAAAGCAATTATTTACACACTACTTTTGATTTCATCCATCTTTCATAACACTTATGAATAACTTGATTAAGAACACACAGTTGTATAACTGTACTATCATTATGACACGTTAGCTGAGCTGTTAGCACTGAGTGCGTTCGTCTAATGATAATAATTATTTCATCATGGTCACTTGAAGTTAGAGAAGTTAGAAATCAAACGTTTGTGCATTCGTCTTATTTTAGGCAGTTTGACATATACTACCAACATGTTTTATGAAGTTAGACTAATGTTTATTTTAGCCTCCAAATCACTTCATAGCTACTGTGGAGGAAAAAAAGCTCCGGCAAATACACATTTGTGAGACTTGCAATCAGTTATTGGTGCATTACTGTGGGTTTGGTATATTTTATATTTGGTATTTCTTTATGATATACAACTTTAATAATAACAACAACAACAAGCATGGTATATGAAATTTGAAAAATAGATCAAGATTGGAGTACAGGAACAAAGTCTGAAGTTCTGCATCATATAGAAATGTAGCCCCATATGCCTGTGAGCTGGTCGTTTTGAATAAAAGGGGTGTTTTACCTGCTTTATGTTTGGTGATGCTGTCATCCAGAAACAATGGTAGAACAAAGGAACCTGTGGTGCTCTTCAAAGACAGACTGCTCACAAACTGTACGATCTCTCTGAAGAATGTAACAACCAGTTATTTTCCATTCTTTGGGCCCCTGATGCACTGTCAAGCTGAACAATACTGATGTAATCTCACTCGGTGTTGGATACATCTTCATTACTGCCTTTTATCCTGTGTCAGTGGTGTCTTAATTGTCGTCGGTGACATTTCCTGGCAGTTGTTCTGCTACACATTGGCAGACAATGTGTTTCAGTGGGCAGAAGATGACGGAGCAGACAGGTGTTGGATTTGTACAACTGATAACAGGGTGGTGTTCGACTCCTGACTGGCTTGTCTGCAAAACAAATGCCAAATTTACAACCACAGGATGAGGTATTTCCATCTGACACCCTCAGGGCAAAGACTTGCATCAGCTGTAATAATAGTAGTAGTAGCAACACTGGTGTGGAGAAAATATGAATGATTATGAGTTTAACATTTGGAATGGGACTGTTGCCATGACGTTGTCTCTCTTTAATCCCGCTGTTAGCAAGATACCTATTAACTGTATGAACTGTGCCAGCACTTTGTGCCACAGGCGAAAATGAACAAAGGGAGTATCCGCTTCACCAGCCTGTACAAACTATCTATTATTAAATTTGTACAGCTCACTTATTATGACATACCTTTCTTTGTACAAGTCAAAGTGCAATCTGGAGTTGTCTTAGTGTAGCTGAATGATCAGACATTGTTTGTTCAGTTCATCGGGTTTAATTCTCCTCATTGTGGGTGGTTTACACTGACACTGACCCACATACATGGCTCTGTGGATAAAACAGATCTAATAATTGAATTTCTGTTTCCTTAACATGTGTCTTAACAAACTCCTCCTAATTTGTCTATGAGCGCTTATGATAACAGTTAGTGCTGTCGTACCTCACCAGACCAGCAGGGGTTTTATTGTGAGCAAAATACTCACTTAAGATGATTCTTCCTTTTCCAGTTGAGATTTTTAGCATCCAAATTAATGAGACGCCCTTGCAATCAGGTATACAAAGGTTTTGCCTGCGCCATTGTGCTTGTCCTGGTGGAAGTCTTCGTTGCCATATAAATAAGCTCTGCTGTGCACACCGTGCTAGAAATGTCGTGTGCTAAACTGAGTTAGTAACCTTTCAACCACAAGTTAGACAAGTAGTCCAAAAAGGATTAAACATTTTTGAGTGATCTGCTTTTGATAGATCACATTTCTATCACATTCACAACCATAGTGAGAGATGTCTGTGTATCTGTACCAGTGGCACAGCACTGCCCCCATGTGATGAAATGTTCCTGTTAATATTTCTCAAAAGACTTCACGTTTTTTCATTCACCTAATGATAATGAGTTTGAGAGACAATCATTTTGGTTCTCAGGTTCATTTTATTCAGAATTATTTTGTGTGGTCTGCTGCAACTCTCAAGAGTCAAACATAATTCTGGCTTCAGCTTCAAGGGTATTGGAGGCTAAACTAAACAGGGAAGCACTCAACAGAACATCAAAAAGAGCAAATCAATTACCAATCAGTTCACATTTCAACTGTAAACATGTAAATACGTCTACATAGTGTGTATTTGCTGTGATCCAATATGGTCACTGACTTGCTCTTTTTTTAGATTTATCAGCAATCAAATGTAAAAACACAGTCTAATACAGGGTGGCATTATACTGACCATGCAAACAAAACGATTTTCACTGGCTGACTACAGTGCAAAAAAGTTAACAACAGCTCAGGTTTTCAAATACATTCCCTGCTAGGTTTGAGCACTCTGTCTTAACCTTTGTTTTTTTTTTTTGTTTTTTTTTTTGTGTGTGATTATTGTCAGTGCAGAGAAAAAAAAAGATTTTGACTCGCTAACTGACCTGGCTCTTGTGTGTTTAAGGCCACGGTTACCTTCAGAAACTCCTCGTAAATTGTTACACAGAACAAATAGAAAAATTTCCATTTGTTTTATTATTATTTTCAGCTCTCTTCTTGAACAGTGTTTTGTGTAGCACCACGAAAGGGATCAGATTCAGACCAAATGAAAGACTTTCTGAAGGGGAAGAGGGACGGCTCTCCTTCTTAAAACACTCTCCTGGAACTGGATGTTGAGAACGACTTGGAGCCATAGCTGGCAAGGCCCCCACCGTAGCCCAATCCACCCGAGCTTGAGCTGGTGAGTCCCGCTGGTGGAAACAAACGCATTGTTCATTCATTCTTCTTTGAGTCTTTCGTGGTGAATGCATGCGTGTTTGACGATGATTGTAAAATCTTACCATTGCCGGAGGACTGCTGCACGTGAATGGTTGCGCTGGCGCCTCCACTGGCCAGTCTAAATGTGCAATGATAAACCGTTAGTGCTCAAACTAGAGACCAATGAAAACTGTACCGAGGAAACATCAGGCCTTTTAGTCTTTTTTTTTTTTTTTTTACCTGGACTCCTCTCCTTCCAGCAGTTTCCTGTAGGTGGCGATCTCAATGTCCAGGGCAAGCTTGACGTTCATCAGCTCCTGGTATTCGCGGACCTGGCGGGCCATGTCCTGCTTGGCTTTCTGCAGGGCTTCCTCCAGATCTCTGATGCGGAGCTTGGCGTCCTTCACTGCCAACTCACCGCGCTCCTCAGCCTCTGCGATCTGAGACTCAAGGTTGGCCCTCTGTGGAGAATAAGGAGGATTTAATATCTGAACGTCTTTCAAACAGTTATGTGTTTCATATCAGGAACCTTGTCACATGTACCTGTCCCTTAACAGCCTCGATCTCATTCTGAAGACGGGCAATCATACGGTTCAGCTCAGCAATCTCAGCCTTGGTAGTGCGCAGGTCTTCACCGTACTGCCCGGCAGAGCTCTGCATCTCCTCGTACTGCGTGGAAAATACAGGGTGTACTGAGAACAGAATTGGAAAAGGTGTTTCTGATGTGCAGAGTGGTGTACTCACCTTCTGTTTGTACCAGCCCTCTGCTTCGGCCTTGCTGCGGGCAGCAATGTCTTCATACTGTGCACGCACTTCAGCCACAATGGAGTCCATGTCAAGGTTACGGCTGTTGTCCATCTCCACGATGACAGAGGTATCTTTGATCTGGCCCTGCAGCTCACGAAGCTCCTACATAAACAATGTTTCATATGAAACAGGTTACAATTCATGTTTGGTAGCTGAAATGTACATTATCTGGATGATATTCATCTTTGAGTCACGTTATTTTTATGGTTTTAGAAAATGTGTACACTGTCATTGAAAATTGTACTCACAGCCTCATAAATGGCCCTGAGGAAGTTGATCTCATCCTGAAGAGCATCAACCTTGGCCTCCAGCTCCACTTTGTTCATGTAGGCAGCATCAACATCCTGGAAGGAACATTGAGAAACTTTAGAACTTGCTACAATAAATACAGATATCTTTTTTTAAGAGCTATTCTGACAATGTCTCACCTTCTTCAGGAGCACAAATTCATTCTCAGCACCTGCACGTTTGTTGATTTCATCTTCATACCTGTTGAAAACCAGGCAAAACATCAGCAGCTCTATTTTGTAAATATGCTCAACAGATGTTTCAGCATTTGTTCAAAATAGTCATTGTGTTCCTCAACACTTACTTCCTCTTGAAGTCCTCCACCAGGCCCTGCATGTTCTTCAGCTCTCCCTCCAGCTTGACCTTCTCATTACCCAGACCATCGAGCTGTCTGCGGAGGTTGGCGATGTAAGCCTCGAACATGCTATCGATGTTGGAGCGGGTGGTGGTCTGATCCTGCAAAAGGTTCCATTTGGTCTCCAGCATCTTGTTCTGCTGCTCCAGGAAACGAACCTGAGGAGAAACAAAGTCAAAGGAGAGTCAGATGGTATACTTATAATGTTTTTGTTTTTTGTTTTGCTTCAGTGAATGGACCACAAAACTTCCTTTTATTTTAGAATATCTCATCTCAATCCCACCTGTTATTTAAAAAAAAACAACAAAACAAAAAATCATAATGCTTTTAAAAACTAGGACGAATCGATATAAAGAGTAGTTGAAGGGTGTGCCATTCTTGCTATCAGGTTTAAGGTTTTTCTTGAGCTTAGTGTCATGATGAGTATATAGCTCCATATCTCTCTCAATTGCCACACCCAAGTAACAAAAAATGCAACTCACGATCAATTCTTAGCAGACAAAATGCTGAAACTGTTTTAAAACGGAAATGTGTAATATGCATTCTGCCTTTAATATTTCAATAGATATCTTGTTCATTTGATAATGCAGCC
Organism: Parablennius parvicornis; assembly: GCA_900302745.1. NCBI lineage: Eukaryota > Metazoa > Chordata > Actinopteri > Blenniiformes > Blenniidae > Parablennius > Parablennius parvicornis. The sequence continues at coordinate 30,398 of OMNM01041756.1, forward strand.
TGTTCTATACAGATGTGGAGTTAGTTTTTCATTTATTGTGTCTCCTATTTGGCTATGACTCATCCTGTGTGCTCTTTAGAGCTATGAAAGCCACACAGTCTCTCCAGCCATAAAGGGAAAAAAAACTAGGTGTGGCAGATAAACCACAGGAGACAAAGCAATGGAGTATAATGAAACAGGTACATTGTTGAGTACGTCTGAGTGCCAAGTTATAGTGTTTAGAGTCTTGCTCCACATAAAGAAAATCACCAAATAGTTCGGCACAGACTGTAATTATAGATTTACAAGCAAACAAAAGGTGATTTGCAGCTCTGTATTTCACATTGTTGCCTCTAACCACAAGGTGATAGGTGCAATGTGCAAATGTAAGACTTTGGACTGTATGGGCACAGAGCAGATAGTTCCCTGTACTCCATCTGTCTAGCAAGTGAGGCATCTAAAAGTCACTGTAGGAATATTGCCACGTATGGTTGAAATTGAGGTGAAATACTCCCACAAGCTGCGAGTGCTGTTTAAGATGCTGTTATGTTTGGATGCATGCTTAACTTTTCTATTCTTAATTGGTGTAACACACTGAGATAAGAGCTACAACTTCTTTGCTGTGTCAGCTGAGGTCAATAAAACAAGACGTGTCTTCAGACAGAAGGCTTTGCTCAGCATTTTTATTTAACACCAAAGCAAACGGATGTGTTATGCAATGCTTTTTTTTTTTCTCCCTTAAACAGCATGTAGATTTTGTCGATCACAAAACCCAGATCAGAACACTTATGACAGTCTCTAAAGGTGAGAATAGCTAGTATCGTATAACATAATGAGGCCTGCAATAAACTGGACAGAGAGTCACGCAGAGCTCACAGGAACCAACCTTGTCAATGAATGAGGCAAAACGGTTGTTGAGGGTCTTGATCTGGTCCTTCTCCTGGGTGCGGATGACCTGGATGGATGGGTCGATCTCCAGGTTGAGAGGAGCCAGAAGGCTCTGGTTGACTTGGACTGCTGTGATGGGTGCTCCCATCATCATGCCTCCTTGGCTCGCTGAAGAAAAACCGCCGCCGAACCCACTACCGACACTCTGGCGATAACTGGAAGAAATAACGGAACCGGAGCCGAAGCTGGCACCGGAGCCGAATCCCGCACTGGAGCCAAAGCCAGCGCCAAAACCTGCACCGCCACTGGCTGTAGATCGCCTCACACTGTAGCTGGATGTTGGGCCAGCAGATCTGCGGCTGCTGGAGTATGTCATGGACATTGCCTTTCTCTCCATTTTGTGTGCGGTGGTGAGGATTGTTGAATGCTGAGCAAGAGAGAACTGAAGGTGAGCTTCAAAAGGAGAGCCAAGTCCCTCTGAGTGTCTGACTGGACAACTCTGTCTGCTTTTATGGCTGAGCAGGGGGGAGGATCTTCCTCACCCGCAGAAACCTGTCCTCTCACTTTTCCTGTCAAGTTATCTCCCTCCGCCCCAGCCCCCACGCCTCCGGGCCTGAATGACAGGAGTGGCCAACCCTGTAAAACAGGTAGGGAGGGATTGTCAGCAGATAAGCCCCGACACACCCTGCAACAGGACAGGCTCAAGGAAAGTGGTGAGAGAAAAGCAAAGAATGAAGTGAAAATTTGTAGGAAAATAAAAGTATTCTGTCTTATGTCATACAGTCATTGACATAAGAAAATAAATTACTTTAACAGAATTTTATTTGTAAAAACAAAAACAGAATTACTTGAAGCATTCATTTCTTTACTTGAATCTTTTGTAACATCGGAGTATTTTTGTTTCAAAGCTGTTATACATCAAAGAAATAAAGAAATGCCAAAGGAAACTATCACTTAGGTGACTAACTGATAGAAATTATCAAAGTTATTCTACATTGTACTTCTCAAAGTACAGTCGATGCGATGATATGAAGTGAGAAACAAACGAAAATGGAGTGTTAAGTTTGACATGACAAATTCTCAGCAAGTGGACAATGAAAGTGTTTTTATTGTTGAGTAAACCACCATTCACTGCAAGGACTTCCTGACATTGTTTCTAAATGCCACTTAATCTGCAGGACTCGCCTCAAATTTATAATGGTGCAGTAAAATCCGAGCTGGATATTACGACACTTCCAGTTTTCGATTGGCCCTGAGGTATCAGTTATTTGGAAAGAAACGGAGCACTATTTTTGCAGTGCTGCACGTGTGTGAGTTTAATTTCCTATTTTTGATCACAAAAACATCAACATCAAAATGATTAGATTATGGTCAACTAAACCAAATATGTTCTTTCTAACATTGTTGGGGGGTTTTCAGGTGCAATGTGTATGTTCCTCTTGTCTAATGAGAACATTTATAGTGTGGGCCCCAACATACCTCTTACTTTTGACCATATGGTATACAATTGTAAAGTACATTTGTTTTGAAATTCAGAATCAGCACCACTGACAAACATTCTCATTTTAAACCAGTCAATATTTTATGTATTTAAGTCCTTGGATTAAGTTTACAATCTTGTTCATCGCTACAACATCTTTTTACTAAGGCGTTGGACATATTTCTGTCTTCTGTTTTTATATCGTACTTTAGAAAGCACATTTAAAAAAATTCCATTAACCATAAAATTCTAACCTAATACCAGGAAAAAAAGAAAAAAAAACACCGACCATCAAGTTTTACCACAAGTGGTTGAAATGGTCTGATATGTAAATGTTCTGACTTTGCATTCAGCATGACTGCACCTGCAACTACACTTCCTGCTTTTCAGATAAGGTATCCATATAGTTGAATACTTTCATTTGTTGGTTTGTGAGAGAAACACATTAATCCTGAATCCTCAATATGCCGAACTAACAGGAACAATCTAGAGAAGGATCAGTTACAGTTTTGAATAGTTACCATCTTATTGCTGACACCATTAGTTGGTGCTGTGAGGCTTTACGCTAGGATCAGGACTGCGTTCGAATGACCAGCTAAAGCAGGGATGTTCAACCTCGATCGTTTTGAAAGCCACAAACTTCATCCTCTGTACTGGTGGCCCAGGGTGTGACCATGCACATCCAGCCACAAGGATTTATGAGACTTATTGCAGTTAATGTAATGAAATTGACTATATGTTTTACATTTTTCATGAGCAGGCATGATTTTATAATCATAAAATAAATTCAGTAATACAACAGTTGCCTGTTCTAAATATGCCTAAAATTACCATCATAACTATCATTTCCAATGAAAGCAATAATTGATGAAACTTTGGGAATGTTTACCTGTGGTTACCTATATCTGACCTAAGTAAACTCACAATACGTTTCTACACTTAAGAGTGTACTCAGATCAGAGCATTGTCAGTTCGAGACAAAAGCCAGGCATATCATGGTAATATCAATCATGCAGCTCAGATGTTGATGTGTGTCTGCTAGCTTTCTTTTTGTACAGAGATCCTCCATAGCCTTGTTTAGTTTTTGCCAGAATGCCTTAACTTTTACAACCAGAATTTTAACTCAGTTGTCACACACTCAAAATGATGAATTAAGTCAACTCACCATGGGTAGCCTAACCCAGCCCACCTGAATGGAGGACAAACAATTTAAAATAACTGACAACCAAACAAGAATTCAACTGTTCAACATTTTAAATAAAATGCATGAAGGTGGTGACACAAATCAAACTTTTATTCATTGTGTTTTAGTGCAGGAATGCTGTTGGTGACCATGATGTTCACGACCATCAATGGCAAGGCATCAACCAGTGGGCCAGCTTCATAGAACAACATGATGCCCAGCAGGGAGATAATAATAACTCTTTTTTAACTTTTTATGGCAGTGTTAATAGATTTGCGTAACAGTTTATTTTGACATGTTTGCACCTCAACTTGTGCACTGCTGTGCATGTCAAACTGAATATGGAGATTTTAGTAGTTTATGAGTTGTATGTAAGTCAAATTTAAAGAATCAAACATGGTTTAACACACAGCTAAATGATCAGTAATGCAGATTATCAAACGCAACCAAAGTTAATGCCTCAGGCAGGGCCTTATCACTAAAATCTTGTTAAAACAGATATTTTATGTATGTTGCCAGAAAGTTGTCTGACAAACGTTTGTGCTGCAGGCTTACAATATAAAGCTTCTCCATATTTATCCTTGTGCTGGTGAAAATTATTTTGCTATGAATCACTGATTTTCACCGCAGATTTAGTGGCTTCTTTCTTACGTGACACACACTACACCACACCCACTCCTCTGCGTAGCCAAACACTAACACACTTGTTTTCTCCCCTCTGCACCTTTGGTGTAGGTGAGGCCTGCATTCTTTTTCATTCTTCCCCAGCTTTTCACATGCACATGCCTTTAATTTCTACCATGGTGTGGAACTTTACTCTAAAGCTCCAATCTGCTTTGTCCAGCAGCTATTTGGACAAAATTTATGATCCAACAATGCTGACTTGGAAGTTTGAAAGGATGACCTCGCATAAACCGACAAAGCTCCTAAATGTTCTCTTTTTAATATATCTTTAACCTGTCATGTAAGTACATATATGTGTCCTTCACATTGCTGTGTCTCTTGCCATAGCATATTTTAACAGCAAAACTCAGTATGCATAGTTGGCTGCCACATGAGGGTTATAAATCAGACCACGCAATGGTGATAGGCAGGCAGGGCAAAGCACTGGCACTTGGTTTGAACAGTAGTATTACTGAGAAGCTCCATAAACAGGGATTAGGAGCTGTGTGGTTTTTTTGGCGCTGCAAAGATGAGAATCTTCTGCTGCTGCTGCTGTGACAAGAGTAAAGGCTTGACATAGATTGTTATCGTTACAAGCTTTGTCTGTGCTTGTTTGAAAAGACATTGGCCACAGCCCTCATAATTCAAAAGCTCCAACTTGGTCAAGTCTGACTAATCTGGAGCAACTCCCTATGAGAAAGCGTATTCTTTATATCAGGCTGCGGTGGTTGAACGGAGATGCATGTGTCTCTTCAAAATGTTTCGAGTTGTAGTTTTGAAATGTGACAATGTGTGTCAGTATGCAGGATGGGTCAGGGTTAATAGTTCATGCAGTGAGTAACAATGCTGCATCCAGTTGTTAATGTACTTGCATTATTTCTAATGGAAATGCTAATTATAACAAATCATTAGCACTTATATGCACAAACTAATTGAACAAACACACAATGTCAATAGGAATGTCAGTGTGTTGCACAATTATTGATTGAAGAAAACTAGTTTATACCTTGAGGTGCTGTCATTAAAGAGTCCTCGTTTGAAGTGCAACATGTGGCTACTTGGCTGACATCGCTTCTAATTTATGTTTCAGTTTGAGGAAAGCTGTCTAAGGGGACTGCCCTAAAGAAGACTTTTTTTTTCCTGAGGAAAACAAAGAATGCTCATAAGAGTAAGAGCTGCAGAAAGTGTCCACCCCATCATTAAATTTGACATTCTCCATTATTTTCTCTCTGCTTCCTCAACCATCCCATCATCCTCCACTTTGTTAGCTCTCCTCATAAATACTTTGTATACTTCACGCAGTAACAAATTATAACAGAGCTTAATACCAGAGGACATTTTGTATGTGAAAAGCAGGTCAGTTACAGTTTTGAAAGCTGACAGTTTAATCAATTTGAACACATGATGACAAATACAAAATCCCTAATAAAGAAGAGAGTAGATTTATTAAAATTATTCACAGGAGTAAATACTTCATTTGCACATAAGGAATGTGCAATTGCATTAATTATGTAAAATGAGTCACACAGTGTAACCTACTATGTTGATTTTCCTTTGATTCATGTGTAGTATGTGTAAACTGGGTGTGGGCATTTTAAAATATCTGAGGTGTGGTTGGTCGGGCTTTTCTTTACCCTCAATATTTGAGTTGTGCTGCCATGCAGAAAACTAAACTTATTCATTGATGCAGAAAGGCAGAGAGCAAACGGTGAAAGAAAGGCAGTCTGTGCATGGACTGTGAATATCAAAAGTTTATTTCATGTACACTATGACATCTTGAGTTATTTTCTTTTTTTTCAGAACCAGTATACTGAAATGAATAAAGGTGTAACTTCAGACTGGAGGAAGTTATTTTAAAAGTAAGGGGTCAGTTGATAGAATGAAAGTGAAGCAAGTACTCACATGTCCCTTCTCGTGACATCGGCATCTTTTATAAGAGGCATTAAACAAGAAGCTCTGAGAGCTATGTCATTTGATTATCATG